>CM070061.1:26736510-26988515 GCA_036320875.1 Cotoneaster glaucophyllus
CTTTTACAATGTTTTTTAATGTTATGACAGCACAATAGAAAACGATAGTTTTGCTCGTGAGGATAAATTTTAAATGTCCAAGCATGTGTTCATTATTGATTTATTTTGTTTGGAATCTAGGCCCCACTTTTGACAAAAAATAAATTTGTGTGTTTCGAATCTTTTTCTTCTTTATGTCCTTTAATAATTGTACTACTCTGTCTCAATCATCTAAACTATCTATTAACAAAATCATTGTTGTCAACTAAAAGAGAGTGAAAATATCAAATTAACAGTGTAAACAAATTAAAGAGAAATGACAAAAATAAAAGTTATGGGCAATATAGTAAACTAAACACAAAATAATTTTACCTTTTTTTTCAAAGCATCAAAGCCAATTGCCCCCATTTTCTCTTTCACGGTTTTCTCTCAATTAAAATAAATTTTTAGTGACGAAATAGTTATTTAAAAATAATCTCTAAAGACATAAATAGCCTCTTCACGACGAAAAACCGTTTGAAGATTGTCACCAAAAAAACTTTACCAACTATTTTATATTTCTCTTTTTCTGTTTCAAAATTTTAATAAACACAAGCGTGTACAATCGCTAGTAAAAGATAATAACAACACTAGTGGGCAAAAAAACTCAGTCTCAACTCAAAGCATGTTGGTCAATTCCAACTTGGTTGTGTGTGATGGATCTAAATTGTTTTAGTATTGTCGATACCCTCTGGTGGCTTAGAGGCTTGGGATACTCTTTGCGGTGTCGAGAGGTCGTCCGACGACAATTCCCTTCCTCGTATTCTCATTTCCATTTCAGGTTGCCTCTTTGTTTATTTAAATAAGAATGTTCTACATAGGGGTGCAACTTGGAACTTTTACAATTTGGGTTCGGGTTCGGGTTGGGTTTTAATCGAATTCGGGTTGAACTTGGGCGGGTTCGGGTTGCCCAACTTTTTCAAGTTTTAATCGGGTTCATGCAAAGTTTGAATTAAAATACAAGAAATACCATAGCTAGTACCAAAAGAAGAAGAAGAAAAAAAAAAATAAAAGAAAAAAATAAAAGAGGTACACTTCATTGTCCAAAGCTAGTACCCAACTCAAGTCTTGTCCTTCGAAGCTCCTGCAGAAAAATAAAAGTGTGGCTGCTAGAAAAACAATTGCTTTCTGCAACTCCATGCACTTTTCTATCATAATCCATCAAAAGTCACTAGTGAATCCTCCACGAAGGTGCAAAGGTCATTGAGAAGCATGTTGCACAGCCCAATCTGGTTGGGTCGGGTTGGGTTGGGTTAAACAAATGATCAACCCAACCCAATCGAACGTGTTGAAATCGGGTTTGGTTCGGGCGAGTTATAACTAAAAAAACCCGCTTGTTCAGATTTAAAGTTGAATTAAATATAAACGGGTTCGGGTTGGCCCAACCCAAGTTGCACTCCTAGTTTTACATGACATTCTTAATTTATAAAAAAAAAAGGGGATTCACCAGGGGGAGTTGGAATGTAAAAGTATGAATCAGAATCAACTTTTCGTGCCAAAACTATACTTATATGTATATATATATATATATATATTTTTTTTATGACGAAATTCTATATGTAACTAAAAGAGTAAATACACTGAAACACTGTTCATAAGCACAGTGTTCTACCGATTTTGCCCTCACTTGTTTACTCTAATTCCGATTTTGCCCTTCTGTACACGTGTTTGTCAGGATTTGTATGTATTTGTTTCCAGTTGCTTCCAATTGCTTCCATTTGTTTTCATCCGTTTCATCTCCCCTGCTATAAAAAAAAAACTTGCGATTATCCAACCCTAGAATCTCGAAACCAAAACCCACTCATCCAATTGCTTCATCTGCTTCCAGTCGCTTGATTCTCTCCCTAAAATACCCACTCATCGTTGCCTTCTGTCTGATGATTCAACGGCAAACACAAAACCAGATCCCTAAGCTTACTCGGTAGCGTGTGAAAAGCTGGGCATCCAGTTCTTTCACCAGGTAAAGCTTAAATTTCCATACAATCTTTGTTTTGTTATCGGGTCATTACTAGATGATCAAGTACTTATCGGGTCATTACTAAAAAACTGGATGCCCAGCTTGTTACTGAATTTCATTTTTAAAATTTTCTTTTTTGAAAACTTGATCATCTGGCGGATGTAAGAAGATGAACGATTCAGATTTTTGATATCACGTTTCGATATTTACGGTTAACTGAAATATGAGTCGATGTCTTATAGTTTGTAGAAACTTTATAAACATCAAGCAATATTTTCAGTAATCGTAAAACTCTGAACATAATATCAATGATCCAAACCGTTCATCTTCTTGCATCCTCTGTTAGATCATGTTTTCAAAAAAGAAAATCTGAAAAAACAAAATTTGATGAGAAAAATGAAGCGGAAATGTAAACAATAATCAACGGTTAAATTTTGATCTATGATTTATATGATTATAGTGACGAATTTCGAAGTTAAGCTCTTCACGAAAGTTGTAAAGCTTGTTATTACGAGCGTTTATATATTTTTTATACTTCTACATTGAAGGGTTTGATTGGAAGAAAATGTGCAAGATGTTCTAATGTTCCAATGTCCTTAATTTTGCAAATCTTTTGAACATTTGATATTTTGTAATGTTCTAATATTTTTTTTATTATGCTCTTATTTTGGATATGTAAATATACACTTAAAAGAAAAATGCGTTTTTATGTTTTGGATGTGACAATACTTAAAAGAAAAATGCGTTTTCACTCAAAAAAAAAGTATTATGTTTTCTATTTAATTATTTATTGGTTTAAAATATATTTTCTTTAACGGGTAAGGGGTCAGGTCATATTACCCGTTAATATTACCGGGTCGATTTCGGGTCGGGTTATTTTACCCGTTTATTTTAACGGATGTTACACGACACGACCCGTTAAGATATCGGGTATGACACGAAAACGACACGAACACGGGAAACACGACACGAATGCCATATATAATGTAAGGACTTCGCTTTATCATTTTTTAATCCCTTGATTTGTCTCTCTTCATTTGTCATCTATGAATTATTTACTCTGTTTTGAAATTCAACTTATGCTTTTGTGTTTAAGTTTTTCTTTTCAACATCAGTAAATGGAAAAATAAAAGCATGGCTACATGACAATATGGGATACCGGGTGGATTACGATGCTCCTGGTCACTCAATCACAACAATGGCCTATGGTGCAGATGGTAAAAGGTTGGTATACCACTCCTTTCTAATGTTAATAGTCCAATTTTTGTTTTTAAATGATATTAATCTTATATGACACAATCTTTTGTATATTTGAAGCATTATTTTTCATACGATTTATAATCCCGCAGCAACGCGTGGGTACTATTTTCTAGTGTAAACTTATTTTGTACATGCATATCTTTAGTAATCAAACCAAATTTTATTCCCATTTTTTGTAGTTATTAGTAAACAAGTTATGTGAAATCAACTTTATTTTTATTTTATTTTTTATTTGAAGGAAATTTACTATTATTAGGGGAGGGGGAGAGTTCGAAACTGTTACATTAATTTAGAGGATGAGGAAGTTTCCAACCTATGACATATGAGTAGAAATTCAATACTTATTCACTAAGATATTAGACCATATTTTTTTTATTTTAATTTTACTAGTATTAGGAGAAGGAAGAGAGTTCGAACTTTATTTTATTTCAATTCCTAAAATTTAGTAAACATTATTACAACTTTTTGTCAAAAAAAGAAAAAAGTAAACCTTATAACTGAACTTTCTTTTTTCCTTTTCATGCCCACTATGATATGTTTATAACCCGATTCATGCTCATTTTAGTTCCTTCTTATAGTATGTAAACATGCATAAATGTCACGAGGCAGTGATGTCATTAAGTCTCATGCAGCTCTGGGTTTTCAAGTTTTCGGATGCTCACTACATCGGTTGTTGGCTCAAGTCTGCTTTGAATTTGTGCAATTATTTTTCTCTCTTCCCTCTCTTCTCTATCATGTTTTTCTTATCTTATAACTATATACATCTCTTAGTTTGTGTCGCTCTTTTGCGTTCTTAATGAGAGTCTTCGTTGTTCTGGCCACTTTCTAGCGCTGTCGAGTAGAGCATTTTATGTGTTTTTGTAATTTTTGCGCTTGATAAATGACTATGAGAAAGAAGCTCGATCTTAATTAGAGGTGACTCAAAACATAACTTCTTTGCCGATTGTAAAATCATTAGAAGTTGGTGTAGTCTTACTCATGATGCATTTTCTCCTTTCAAATAAAATAAAAAATAGGAAAGTGGCGGCACAGTGGCAAAGTGGCAAAGTGCTCAATCTCCCCATGCTGGTTATGTAAATATTCTTCTTCATCAACTCTAATTATCAAAATCAGATGGAAGGAAATTAAAACAAGGAGAATAAATTAAGAAGTACATAACGGCATGTTCGTTAATGTTTTGCAAAACAATTTTTCGTTTTCTCTAATATAAAATTTGGTGGAAAATTACGTTTGGCAAACTGTTTTATGAAAATAAACTCTAAAAATAAAAGCCTTAATCAGATTAATAGTTCCCCGTGGTGATAGGGTAGTTGAAAGATAACCCTTGTACTAAAAAAATCAGGGTTTAAGTCCCTATACTGTTAGGATTTAGGCTCAAAATTGTAAATTTCTTCTACTCTCCATTAATCGTAGACATAAAGCTAACATGTGAGACTAAAAAGATAAAGTTAGCCTCACATGTAGACCACACGTGATAACAATTAACGGAGAGTTTTGTTTTAGCCTAAAATGTTTGGCTTACATGCTAATAATTAACGGAGAATTGACGATAGTTGCAATTTTGGGCATAAATCCTAACTGACTTCACCATAAGGGCTTAAATCTTAGTTAATTTTTTTTTTAACACAGGAGATATCTTCGAACTGCCATATCACCAAGGGAACTAATAATCCAATTAGGCCAAAATAAAAAACGCAGAAAACATGTTTAGCCTATATTATGTAGAACATCAAATTGATATTTTGTCTATTTCCAAAAACAGCTTTTGCCACTTAGTACTACTATCTAATGGTATTCATCTTCAGTTGTAAGTGAGAGGTCTTAGGTTCAATTCTCGCCAAAGGTGAATTTGAACGATATTATTGCTAGCCCATTGTGAGACTTAGTCCACTCCTCCACTCCTTGAGTGTAGATAATATTGTTTGATAAAAAACAAAAACAAATTTCAGGATAAAAAAAATACATTAAAAAACAAAGTTGGAGTTTTAAGAACAATATAAAATCATGTATGCCACCACAACCATCACCATTAGTATCACCACCCTTCACCATCTCGCCACCGCCATCACCCTCCACCATCTCACCCATATCTGAATCATTTTCTGGCAGTACGCTTGTCGCTCTTCTTTCCTGACTTGAATTAAGAAGAAACCTTTTATCAACCAGATCGGGATAACCGGGGGGCTAGGAAAGCACTCCTGCCACTGCCACCTCCCACCATCATGACCTTTATCATGGCCATCACCACCAACACAATCTCCGTGACCATCATCCCTACCATCTCTTAACCAACCTTTTTACAACTATCCCTCACAACTATTAACAAAACCGATCTCTGCCACCACCATTGCTCCTTACCCCGCCATTCACTATCTATATCCTGTAAGACATATTCTGAAATCACAACAACAAGACATTAGGATCACGAATAAATCAAATCAATATGAAATAGAGATCGACTAATTATATTGAACTTATCTTAGAATTCGGAAGACATGGATATGAAGATGAAGCCATTGACGAACTCTAGGTTGTCTTCTACTTCCAATACTTCAAAATATCTCTCTACCGTGAATAGGGTTTGGCGTGAATGAGAGAACAAGCGTATGGAAGCAGGGACTTAACCGTGGTATTTATATCATTAGGGTTTTCATCACATCTGACCTATCATTGGCTGTGAAGATCTACCCTATCTCTCTAGTATTTAAGTCCCACCATGATACGATATCTTCGTAATAAATCTATCAAATTTCCTCTAGGTTAATTGCAAGGGATAAGACTCCATAATCCTTATTAGGTTAGGACTATCGGATCACTTTGGTTGCTAACCACTCGTAGACAATTGGCTTACAACAAAATGATCCAATACAACATTCATTGTCATTCACAATCTTACATTCTCCCACTTGAATGCCAATGATTCATCCTAATAAAATAAGAACTCATGGTGATCACTGAGTCTTCATAAGTATGCAATAACCTTTCCTAGTAACCTGTCACTTTGAATCGAATGCAGAACCAAAGAAAACAAAGAACAACTTGGTCTGTTCTTTGCACTCCAGGATTACATACACATTCAAATCAAAGTACTTTGTTACTAACGAAGTCATGGTGTCAAGAGCTGATAGTCAAAACATTAGCTCACAATAGTCGAACTAAAAATATGAAAATATATTTCAGTACAAAAGTAGTTCACAAAATAACTCAATAACGTTGGTAACAACATTCAACTTTTCTGTCAATTTAGAATATAATAAGAGAATAAGTAAAATACGATATACTGTTTACAAAATCAGGACCTCTTATCAAAACTTATGAACAAAATTTAAACCAAATTTACTCTTAAATTATTAGCCACTAAGACTTCAATTTTTCAATACAAAAGGTAATCTTTTACTTCCACTGATTAAAAGAGACAAAATTATATAAATTATTATTATTACTCCCACTGATTAAGAGAGTAAAACAAAACTTTGTAAATGTCTACAAAATGAAACATATACTTTTCAAATACTCCCATTAGCAAAACATTAGTCATGGGATCTAGAACATAAAATTTGTGAGCTCAACATCTTTATTCTAGATATCTGTAAGGAAGTGACTCTTGTGACTGAAAAACTATACAAAATCATTTGGTCAGTTTTGTTCATCTAACTATTGACAGAAATAGAAAACTTTAACTGAATGTTTTCTTATTGCATCAAAAGCATATAATTCCAGAATCATCTTTGGAAAGAAACTAATTATATTAGGTTTGCATAGCTAAAACATAAAATACAAGGGCAAACGTATATAGCTTCAACACTTTTGAGTAGATGAAGTATATGCAATCTTGTCAATTTCACGTTTCACTATACATTGATTTATAGTTGTACTGAATAAGAAAACACTTTTGAGCAGATTAATTATTGATCAATAACGTATAAATCACAAGTCCAATTTCTTGAACAACATACAAGAATTAATAAGCAAAACACTTTTGAGCAGAATATACTCATTAAAACCCTTTTTGAATTTCCTACAAGATTAATTGCATATATAACAAATAAAATATAAACGAGTATGACAATGTACGTTTTATCTACCAAAACTATGACCATTAAAAGCATGCAAAATTGATGAGTGTGAAGCCCATAATACATTATTTCTCCCACTTGGGCAAACACTCAAAATTGCAAGATTAAACACTAGAGAAAATGGTTTTCATATACCAAAATATAGGCTTTTTGAATCAATAAAGATCCTTTTTTTTTTTAAGTAAGTTAGAATTAAAAAGTTCCATAAATAAAAACTTATTCAATGACCACAAATTTTATTTTATTTTAATGTACGAGAGAAGACTCACATATGTGTTAAAGATTAGGTCATAAATTAAAATGAAACCTAATAAGAGAATCCAAACTCAAAATTTATGTTTTAATTCTAAAACAAAGTCGATTAAAATAAATGCTTAGATATCTCAATAACATCAATTTTTCAACAATAATTTTAATCCAATTTAGAACTCAGAGAAAATTAAGGCAAAAGATTGGTAAATTTACCTACTCATTCTCGATTCTGCAAGATTCATCTTGGAAGTAGTCGAGTTGTGGAGGATCGAACTAGTTGCAAATTGCATGATTGTTACACCTTTGGGCAGAAACTAATCATGCAAATAAAATACCTGCATAGCTAGCCAAAACATAAAATACACAAAATACATATAGCTTCAACAGCTTTGGCCAGATGAAAATATGTTAGAAGTACGTTATGTTGTTGTAATATTAATTTATAGTTGGTAAATCATTTCCTGAAATTCTCTTTGGGACAAAAGTATTCACCATATAAATTAGAATTCTGATTTTTCAAAATAATCCTTTAGAACAATATTAAATAACCGTTTTGTAGGATATTCAATGATTCTCAAAAGATTCAATCAGACACAAAAGTATATCGTTGTTGATATTGAACAATAGAGTTCTCGAAAGAGGAAACATGGTTATTCAGTTATTCGATAGGGACCAAAATGATCAATTAGTAAACTGATGCCACTTTCCAATTTTCTCTCAAAAGACAATTATCATCATAATCAGAATTGATGACCAAACAAAAATTGGTTTAAGCAAAACAAACCAATACATCTTTAAATCAAAATTTAATCAGTGTTGTCTATAACATTCATTAGTATTGAGAATTTGCATAAAATAAGAACATATTGGAACCATAACCTTGTATAATAGTCGGTACCAGTAGATGTGCACAAATCAGTGAAACAATATCACATAATAAAACTAGTTTTGAAGTACCAAAATTAAGCAGTACTACTTTAGTTTGCAAATTCACTAAAAACTCAATTCTCTTTAGATTGTCATGAAAATTTTTAGGTATGCACTAGACATATATGGCTACTATTTCGAAAAATTTCATGATTTTTAAAATTTTATAGGCGAGCCAAAAAATGAATTTGAAAAGAGAGGTGCTTTAGAAACTGCAGAAAATATTCTGTATAGACCTGAGACTTCAAATTCACCAAATATTCATTGTTCATCCGATATGTATGAAACTTTTCGGACATAAAGTAAACATACAAATCTGTTAATTCCCAAAATTTCATAATTTTTGAGACTTTACAATTGTACTAAAAGAAAATTAGAAATGGGATGTGCTGCAGAAACGGCAAAAATTCTGCAGCATACTGGAGGCTAAATAATTCACCAAAAATTCAATTTTTCTCCAATATGTATGAAGATTTTCAGAAATGAAGTAGACATATAAATTTACTGTCACCCAAAGTTCCATAATTTTTGCAATCTTAACAGTGGGCTAAAAATAAAATCGAAATGGAATGTGCTGCAGAAGCTGCGTAAATTCTGCAGTACAGTCTCGAGATTAAAAATTCACCAATAATTCATTTTCAAACCAATGCTAGTGAAAATTTTCATATTTAGAAAAAACATCTCAATGTATATCATACTAAAATTTCATGAATTTATGAGTTACATTGATATATCAAAATAATATCACAAACAGATTATGCTGCAAAATTCCAGCAACATAGTACCACACTTAAAAATTTACCATAAATGCATTTCTTGTACAAAAAAGGATGAAAACTTTTATGTGTACACAATCCATTATATAATATAACATGGCAAATTTTCACAAAGTTTGGAGTTAGGAAAATCTATCAAAATCGTAATCAAATAGACACATTGCAAGGTATGCAAAACTCCATCAGTATTTCCCAAGCTCTACCAAAATTTCAGATTTATTCATAATTTAAATAAAACCAATTTACAATCTTTAATATGCTCAAAACACTAAAGTTTCTTAAATAAATTAAAGGTTTATTTTATTAGATAAATAACCTTCAATATGCCCAAAATATTAAAATTTCTCAAACAAATTTGTTGAGTCACAAAATAGTCTGTTTGGACAAAATAAACCAATCTATATGTATCAAAATTAGGCTTATATAAGGAACAATATCTCAACATTATTAATCGATCTCAACCATTAGTCATAAAATTCAAAAGAAATCACAAGCTTTGTGAGTGCATGATACATATCCAAATTTAAAATATGGAAACATGAAATCCAAAATACGTAACTCCTTCTTAATTTTAAAAGATTCTTTATAATAGATTTTATTAATAAATGAAATGAGTTAATTCAAATCAAATACAAAACGGGTAATTTAATTGCAATATTAATCTAGCTTAAATTCCCATAATAGTTGTATTGTGATGCGCAACCCAAATTCAAGGAGACTACCAATTTCCCTTTTAAGAAAACGTATTAAAATAATTTATCTTTATATGGGCAATATCAATAATTATGAAAATACTTTTAATCTCACAATAAAACAAGTAGTGGAACATATTTTAAATTTAGAGTCTCCTCCAATTTAGATGATAATTACCAATTAATTTTAAAATCAATTCCATAAGGAAAATCTTCATACAAGACCAAAAGAAATTAGTCAACATTAAATTAAATATATTAGGAGATTCCTAACATAATTAGAAAATTGCAACATGTCTAATGCAATTCTTCCCTTCAATAGAATATCATTAGAATTATTCATATTAAGAATAAAAGTGAGCTGAAGCATGAAATCCCAGGAACTCATAAGAAAACACCATATATAAGGACCCATGTAAACATGGAAAACATGAGCGGAAGCAACAAGACAAACCTCACAAACTCATAACAAAATTTCATATTAAACCGTATAAGAATTCATATTCGAAAACAATTATAAACCAAATCCAACTTTACTTATGACGACAAATGATTCTCACCAAAAATGCCGAGAGGGCAAAAACCCACACAACATAACGAAATTATTATTATTAATATATATAAAAACAGCCCCCTTTATTATTATTAATTAAATGGAATTCCAATCAAGGAAACCCTAAACAATGTCGAGCAGCAACAACAATACACCCAAGCCAATCTTGATATTAATCATATAAAAAAAAAAAATTAAATCAAATCATTTAGGTGCAAATAAGAACCTGCAAAATGGGATTATCGCATTTTCAATTTCCTGAGTCCAGAGAGAATATTCCATTTGCACAGAAGTGATGTGATGAACGGCATGAACCCTACTACTCCATTCCAATGTATCTTATTACTCTTCGTACCAGTTTTTAAAGCTAGTACGCAATTTGAATCGAACCCTAAGTTTGTTGTGTGGCTCTGATACCACATGTAAGACATATTCTGAAATCACAACAACAAGACATTAGGATCACGAATAAATCAAATCAATATGAAATAGAGATCGACTAATTATATTGAACTTATCTTAGAATTCGGAAGACATGGATATGAAGATGAAGCCATTGACGAACTCTAGGTTGTCTTCTACTTCCAATACTTCAAAATATCTCTCTACCGTGAATAGGGTTTGGCGTGAATGAGAGAACAAGCGTATGGAAGCAGGGACTTAACCGTGGTATTTTTATCATTAGGGTTTTCATCACATCTGACCTATCATTGGCTATGAAGATCTACCCTATCTCTCTAGTATTTAAGTCCCACCATGATACGATATCTTCGTAATAAATCTATCAAATTTCCTCTAGGTTAATTGCAAGGGATAAGACTCCATAATCCTTATTAGGTTAGGACTATCGGATCACTTTTGACACACCCCGACCGAAATCGAGGCATGCTGGCCGTCACGTGAGGTGACGTAGCCATGTGCACAGTGCGGAAGCGTTTAAAGTAATGTGAAATACGAATAATCAAAAACCGAAATCAAGGAGTGTTAACACATTTTCAGAGCATGAAGTCTAGGTGCAGTCGAACATAAAGAGTAATTATACAAAACATCCCAACGGGGATCCTACATGAGTGAAGGTCTGTCAGAATCACTGCTGCTGCCTCGGGTACCACCAACAACGCTAGCTAAAACCTGGAGGGGCTCAAAACAAGGTTGAGTGGGTCAGCAAAACAATGTTTTTTCGAAAATCATTTCAAAACAATCTTTATAACCCCTCGCCGTAAAACCTGTATACTTTCCCAGAAAAATAGTATAAACATATACTTTTCTCATCTGAAAAACATCATCATACTAATATGCCAATAAATCATGAATATGCTATAATATGCCATTAACTCATGAATATGCCAACGAATCCAACATATGCCAAACCATGCCATTAATTCATCAAGTAAGTAAGTCGGGTGAAACAAACTCATCATAGACAATATCATGTCCACCGTGTGATCAGCACGGCTGGACTATAACTCATACTCAATCTCAACATATCTCATCATAATGTATATCCTGCACACATGTCGAACCCACTCAAGGTGGTCTATACGACAAGATTGGGTGTAATATAGTACGCTCTAGTGCTACAATCACGTGAAGACTGTGCAAATAAGTCGCGGGTCACCTACGAGTCGAACCCACTGAAAGTGGTCTATACGACAGGACTATGCACCTAACTTGGATCCAAGATGAGCGTGTGGTGCGGGAGGTGAACAACACATGAAAGACTGGCCCTGGCCCTGGGCGGGAGCACTAACACCGGGGTGCAGGTTTATGAGCTATCGATGCATCTCAACATCTCGTCAATCTCGTTATAACTCAACGTTTATTTAAACACGCAGAGGCTTACCTGAACTTACCTTAGCGTCCACAGCACCAACAATCATGCGCATACAATTTCATGATGCATAGGCACTCCATAATGCATAATACTTTCATGATGCATAACTATTCTTTAATGTGTAACCATAAAATTATGCATGTTCATCTCATAATGCATACTCATCTCATTATGCATAACTGTTTCATCATACATAATCATTTCCTTATGCCTATTCATTTCCTTATGCATATTCATTTCCTTATGCATAATTGGGATATATATATAAAAATATGATGGCGATGGCATTTCGTTTATGAAAGCATATTTTCCTTTAAAACATTTCAAAGTATACTTAAACATAAATATACTTGGCATGGCATTCTATCTCATAAATCATTTAAAACAATTTCTGGGAAAACTCATAGTATAAGGTATATACGGAAAACAAAAGCCCACTCACTGGTAAGTAGAAGGATCGTAGCCCCCGTGCCTAGCTTGGCTACGCTCGTCCTCTAGATGGGTCTCGCCTATGTGAGAAACAATTATAATTACGTTATTTTAAAGCACATAGACAAAACTAGCTAATAACTTCTCATACAATGCTCAAATGAGGTGTGTGAATATACCAACGTGATCTACACAACCTCAGGATCATCGTGAAATTTTTAAAATAATTTTCCTGTGGCTCACGCGCCCTCACGTGCCGAGGAGGGCACGGCCTCACGCGCCCCCCACGCGCATCACCTTCAACCTCCAGACGCCGGAATAGTGTCACCGGCGCCGGATTCTGGGCAGACCTGCAACTGCCTTTTTCTCACTCGATTTTACACCATTTTCCACGAAATTTTCACCAAAATGCCACAAATCTCAAGAGGAAGAAGTTTATACCTCTTTGGAGCTTCAAATTCCTCGAAAACTCGTCGGGAGAATTCTACCAAAACCGGCCACCTTCGAACCTCGTGATCCCGACGTCCAAAAACTTCAAACGAGGTACTCCGAGCCTCCTTGGGACCTCACTAAGCTCGCTGTGAGCTTGGATTGTCCTAAAACATAACCATTCAAAAGTTCATGAATAGTGTTCAACTCGGAGCTTGAGTTTTCAATGTGATATCGAACGAGTTCTTACCTGAAATGGGTACTAGTGTGTTCGTCTGGTCTTCAAGAATACAATGGTACTCTTTGTACCTTCGATCTCCAAAGTTTGAAGGTGTTTTGAGCTTGTCCGTACGAAAGGGAAGGAAGAGAGAGAGAGTGTCCGTGCGAGAGAAAGAGAGAGAGCTTACGGGAGTGAGAGAGTGAGAGTGTGTAGGATTGTGTGGTCCTCACACATCCAAAATTCCAACCCTTAACCTAACCCCACTAAAGTCAACCCAAAATTTAACTAGGGTTAACCAAAATAAAACCCTAGAATTTCTTAAGTTCCAAAACTCAACCTTAAGAATTAACGTACAAGGGTAAACTCGTCATTTCATATTCGTCGAAAAATAAAGTCTGGGACGGGCTGTGACAACTTTGGTTGCTAACCACTCGTAGACAATTGGCTTACAACAAAATGATCCAATACAACATTCATTGTCATTCACAATCTTACATATCCCACCACTACTGACACCTATATTGTCACCATTACACCACCACCCAAACCACTACCATTGCTAGCTCACTCGCTGCAAACATCATCCCTACCACAATCGTTACCATCTTAATAATATGATGAAAACACTTCTACTAAACTCGATTTTTTTTTTAAAGTTATATAGTGGTACCACATACACGTTTTCTATGTTTTCATTCTTAAAAATTATTTTAAAATTAAACTAC
Organism: Cotoneaster glaucophyllus; assembly: GCA_036320875.1. NCBI lineage: Eukaryota > Viridiplantae > Streptophyta > Magnoliopsida > Rosales > Rosaceae > Cotoneaster > Cotoneaster glaucophyllus. The sequence continues at coordinate 26,750,659 of CM070061.1, forward strand.
CGAATGCATTGTTAAATCATAAAAATATATAATCCTATTTATCGTTTTCGTTTAACAATTATTCAAAAATCATTTCCAAGACGTTACTGGACGGACCATAAGTTTAACATTATAGATAAAACTGGAAACACTTTCCAAACTTTGAAAGGAGGGTAAAAGTACTGACTTGGCTTAATATTTAAAGACAAACTTTAATTTATTTCTAAAATTATGTTTCCATGCAATGCATTTCCCCTTCTTGTTTTGGACACCTTCTTACCCAAATCTTGTTTCTGTCCATTAAGAACGGGATAGCATATTGTTCTTTTGCATTGACACCTTGTCCATGATATTTTTTTTTTTTTTATGCTTTACCTTACTCATGATATCTTGTCAAGAGATTATACATATTCAAAAGTGTTCCAATGCCGGAGTGTTTTTTTTTTTTTTTTTTTTTTTTTTTTTTTTTTTTTTTTTTTGTTTTTTGGTTGAGATAATCTAATGGGGACTTGAGTTAAGGAATTCTAGGTATCAACTAGTCTCACCCTATATGAATATTTTTGTACAGTATAGATGTTTAATCACAATTAGCGTCACTTCTACATGTGATCTAATATTCTAGTTGATACGGTGTTAGGTTTCCACCCATGAGTTCTTGGTTCAAAACTCCTCATTCTCCTTAAAATAGTAGTTTTGAACATTCCCTCTCTCCTTAATAATAATACAATTAGTGTCACCCACTTTGCATCTCAGTCCTTAATTTACATTACCTTTGTCCAGTTTTGAACATTTACATGTCTTTCTTTGTGAAAAATAAATAAATAATTTTTTTTAATAAACAATATTATCTACATTAAGGAGGTGAGGGAGTGGGCTAAATCTCACAATAAGCTCGTAATAATGTGATTCAAATTTTCTTTTGACAAGAATCGAACATAAAACCTCTCACTTACAAATGAAGATGAATACCCTTAGACCGTGGTATTAAGTGACATAAATAAATAAAATTAAAACTGAATAGTTCCACATTCTTGTGATGAATGCTATATTCAAACGAGAAAATATAGCCAATCCTCCACGACAAACTAATCCCTGAAGTCAATATATGAAGGTGGATCTATAAGAATTATTGTGAGGATCAATAAGTTGTCAATTAGGTCACTTGGGAATTGTCCTCGCAAAGAGGTTAAGTCCAAGAAAGTCGGAGCAAAAGGTTTAGGCGATTTTCACACGAAACCCTAGGTTGTGACGGCGGAAACTGTAAGCAGTCGATGCTTGAGGCGGTTTGGACTGGTTTTCTGCTCGAGATACATTGCTAATACAAGATTTGGGAGAGGTGTGGGGTTTCAATGGAGGACCATGAAGCGGATGAGATACTGGAAGAGTTAGGGCAGAGTTTGGGGGACAAGCTTAACCTTACTGACAAGGAGAAAGTCGAAGTGGTTATTGATAGGAAGGATGTGGAGGAGGCGCTGATTGGCTTCCACTATATGCTTGTGGCAGAGGTGCCCACAGAGAGGGTGGTGCATGGTGAAGCATGCATTGATCGTTTCACTTCTTTATGGCGGGGGAAAGAAGGTGTTTCGATTAGGGACATTGGAGATCGCAGGTTCTTGGTTCGGTTTGTGGCTAAGAGGGACATGCAGCGGGTCTTGAAATCGGAATTCCCTTGGACTTTCCGGGATGATTTCGTTATGGTAGGTGATTGCACAAATCGGAGAGAAGCGAGGTAGAATGCCTTGGAGATGGGAGAATTACAGATACAAATTCATTAAAGTGTCGCTAGCATGACTGTTGTGGTTGCAAATGCGATTGGTAGAAAGATTGGCTTGGTAATCAGGGTGGACAAATCGGCAAACCGATAATGCACTGGAAGATTTCTGCGAGTCCGTATTCACTACAATTTATGGGAACCTCTGATGTGTGGTATGCTGGTCACATTCCCAGATGAAGGATGGGTGTGGGTTCAATTTAAATATGAAGGATTTCCAAACTATTGTCTATAATGTGGTAAATTGGGACATGTGAGCTGGGTGTGCAAAAAACATGGGCAGCACGGCATGGAGGAAGAGGAAGAACAACAGACACTGGGGGCAGGTTACTATATGAGGGACTGGAGGCTCTGACTGATTTTCGGGGTAATGCACTATTATCGCCGTCAAGAAGATTAAAGAGCCAACGTACGGGAGAGGGCAATTGGAAGACCATGAAGTCATGGAAAGATGCTGGGTGGTATGGGGAATGGTCGAATGAAGGGGTACGGGTAAGTGAGAGGGGAGGTAGGGATGGGCAGGTAAGTCTAGGAACAGAAACTGCAGGGGGAGGGGATTTGGAGGACACTACCTTTGTCACCAATGAAAAAACAAATTTATGCTCGTAAGGATGAAGAGGGGAGTAGGAAAAGGAATGACGTGATGAAGGAATATCGGGAATCGGAAGAATTGGCTCGACATGCTAGAGAAAAAGCCTTTGATGCTGGGCTGATTGGACATGGAGGTACTATTGCCCCGAATGTAGTTAATGTTGAGCTTTTTGACTTTGTCGAACCTGAAGGAAGCTTGGGTGGGAACGGAGAGGAATGCATGAGGGGATTACAAGTTGATTTGAATGATCTGGTTAGTATGGATGAGGGAGTACACTTGGGGTGTTGAGCAGTATAGTGAACAGAACTGTGTGGAATAACAGGTTAGTGGAGAAACTGATGAGGTGCTGATAGTGATTAACGAAGGTGGAACACAGGATTCAGACCCGTTTGAGCTAGGTCCTATCATTGCTGTTGTGAGTAGGGAGAGTAGGAGACGGAATAGAAGAATTACCGGTGTAAAAGAGGATGTAGAGTTGGGATTAAGCAAAGATAAGAGTGCTATGAGTAATAAGCGAGCTTTTATTTGTTCTAAGGCAGAGGAGACCAGCCGTAAGGGGTTTCCACGTAAGCCATGAAAACATTATGCTGGAACTGTCAAGGAATTGGGGGTCCTTGACAGTTGCTGCCTTGGTGGAGCAGGTAAGGCTTCACAACCCCGGGATAGTGATCTTACTTGAAACTAAAACAAAAGTGATCGCTACAGGTATTTACTGAAATTATTACGGATGAATTATATGCAACCAGTTGAACCAAAAGGTATTAGTGGAGGCTTATGTGTTTTTTGGAAAGATGTGGTGGCTATCTCTAGTATTGTTTGGAAGAATTTTTTCATAGAACTGGGTTTTGGAGGGGATCTGATTTATTTGGATTTGAGGATGCTGTCAGTTTATGCTAGTACGAATGATAAGCGGAGAAGAGCTTAGTGGACGGAACTTGGCAAGAGAATTAGTGACACACATGGGAAATGCATTGTGATCGGCGACTTTAATGATATAGTAGACGATGCGGAGAAGGAAGGTGGTAATTACTGCTCTATGGCGAGCACGAGGGATTTTCAGGATTTTTTGGCAAACAATGAGCTATTGGATTTGGGGTTCGAAGGGTATCCTTACACATGGAGGAATAAACGCGATGACGGGTTGATTCAACAATGGTTGGATAGAGAAGTTGCGACCTTGGGGTGGTTGGAGCTGTTCCCTCGGGCGAAAATTAATCATGTGACACTAGAGGGTTCAGACCATTCAATGTTGGTCCTCTCTTGATGGAACTATTATGAAGGGGCCGTGTCGATTTATTTATGATGCTCGGTGGGGGAAAATTTCGGAATGTCGTACTATCATAGCGGAAGCTTGGAAGGAGCGGGTGGTTAGATCTCAGGCTTTTATTGTGAGTGTAAAATTGAAGGGCTCCAGCCAACGATTATGGAGATGGAAGAGAGTGGCGAAACCAAACTCTATGAGGCGTATTGATGAGCTTTGGGATGAGATTAGGAAGGGGATTGAGGACCCTTGTGTTCGGCAAGAGCATATAAAGACCAAGGAACAAGAGCTTATGATGGCTATTAAGGAGAAATAGCAGTATTGGAAGGTGAAATCAAGGAATACATGGCTCCAAGAAGGTGACAAAAATACCAAATTCTTTCACGCTCAAACGGTTCAACATAGGAGAAGTAATCGGCTTCATGGGCTGGAAGATGGTAATGGAGTATGGCAAAATGATCTGGGAAATATGCAACAAATAGTTGTTAATTATTTTGCTGACTTATTCCGGTCGGGAGACTTGCGGAATGGAGGGGAAATGGCAAATTATGTTGGGATAAAGGTGAATGATCGGGATAATGAGGAGCTTATTAGGCTATTCTCAGATGACGAAATTCAAGAATCAGTGTTTCAAATTTCGGCAACTACTGGACCAGATGGTTTTACGGCTAGTTTCTTCGAGGATCATTGGGAGGTGGGGGGGGGGGGATATCCTCCGAATGGTGCAAGCATTTTATCATTTGGGGCGATTGCTCTAGAAAATTAATCACACACATATTGTATTGATTCTGAAGGTGAAGACCTATTTCTCTATGCAATGTGATATATAAGATTATTGCTAAGGTATTGACGAGGAGATTAAAAAAGGTGATGAATCGTGTGATTAGCCTAAATCAGTCGGCTTTTGTACTGGGAAGGCAAATTCATGATAATATTCTAGCTGTACATGAAATTCTGCATTCTCTAAAGCAAGGAATGGAAGGGTGGATGGTCGTATGGCGATTAAATTAGATATGGCAAAAGCTTATGATCGTGTGGAATGGGGCTTTCTATTGGAGGTCATGGGAAATTTAGGATTTCACTCCAGGTTTTGCACATGGATTCGAGAATGCATATCTATGGTGTCTTATAGTGTTATGGTGAATGGAGTACCATTATGCTATTTTCGACCCGAGAGGGGATTGCGGCGAGGAGATCCTATGTCATCGTTTTTATTTCTCATATGTGCAGAAGCTCTATCATCTTACATTCAGAAGCACGAGCGGGAGAGGTTGATTAATGGAGTGAGGATGGCGGCAGGGGCAACTCCAGTTTCTCACTTATTCTTTGCGAACGATTATGTCGTCTTCTGTAAAGCTGATGAAAGGGAGGCAGGACAGGTGATTAAAATATTGGAGGACTACGGGAAGACTTCGGGGCAGATTATTAATGTAGAGAAAAAATCTATATTTTTTGGGAAGGGATGTTGCAAGAAGCTAAAAAAGAAAATTGGCACGATAATGAATATTCAAGCTCGGTATGGGTTCGGTAAATATTTGGGGATCCAGGCAGATTTCGGGCATTCTAAGAAAGCGGTATTTGAATCAACACATCGCAGTATTGAGTGTATAATTGATGGGTGGGCTGAGCAATTTTTGTTTCCTGTGGGGAATGAATTATTGATCAAATCAGTTGCTATGGCAATGCCGAATCATGCCATGGCATGTTTTAAACTACCGGTGGGCACCTGTAAGGAAATGGAGAGAGTCATTGCACAATTTTGGTGTAGAAGGCAATCCAAGGCTAAAGGATGGCACTGGGTAGTGTGGGATAAATTGACAATGAGTAAGAAGGTTGGAGGTTTGGGGTTCCGTGTTTTGATGGGTTTTAACTTGGCGATGCTTGCCAAGATTAGCTGGAGGATCCTTCATCATCCTGATTTGATTCTTGGGACCATAATGCGGGAGAAGTATTTCCCTACCTCTACCTTTCTATAGGCAAATAAACAGAATAAATCGTCGTGGGGATGGAAAGGTATATTATTGGGGAGACAGGTGTTGAACCGTGGGCTAAGGTGGCGGGTGGGGAATGGAGAAATGATCATGGTGGCTAGTGATCTGTGGATACCTAAGCCGCATTCTTTTAAATCGGTGATGCGGAACGAGGTTTCTAATCTTAAGGTGTGTGATTTAATTACTCCGGATATGCAGGGGTGGAAGACGGAGCTGCTTGAAACTATAATGGACCCTGAGGACTTGGAACTAATTTAAACCATTTCTATTAGTAGGAGTGGATGTCTGGATAAATGAATTTGGCATTCTACAAAAAACGGGTTGTACTCGGTACGATCGGGATACTATGTCGCCATGGAGATGATGCAGAATTGGGAGTTTGGACGAAAAGGGGGGAATGTTAAGCTCGGGTGGATCGACGGGAGGAATGTGGGGGAAAATTTGGTCTCTATCAGTGCCGAATAAGATCTGATTCTTTATTTGGAAGGCTTGTAGGAGGGCTTTGGCTGTGAGGCACAATTTGGAGCGACGGAGGATTCGGGTGGTGAATAAGTGTGAACTGTGCGATGCCCTGGATGAGACTGAGGCTCACTTATTTTTTGATTGGGAGTTTAGCCGTGCGTTTTGGTTTGGGACGTCGGTCCAACTTGATATGGCAACCAAGGGTGGTGCATGATTTTATGGAGGGATGGCAGAAATTGTTAGGAAGGTTGGAGAAGGAGGAGGATGGGGATTGGGTGTTGCAGCAGGTGGCCTTTGGTTTATGGAGAATATGGAAAAGTAGGAATGAAGTCATATTTAAGGGGATTCGAATCTTGCCTCATGCGGCAATTGATTTGTGGAAGCAACAAGTATGTGAGTTTATTTAGGCTATGACAGTGGAAGGGGTGAAGCGGCAGAACATAGGAGATCTCGAGGAGGGTGCCTCGGCGTTGGTGGGGAACGGGGGAAATGGTTCTAAATGGATGAAGCCTAGCTTTGGATTTTTGAAGCTAAATTGTGATGCGGCATGGCGGAAGGATACGAAGGTAGGGGGTGTTGGATAGGTTCTTCGAGATTTTGCTGGGATACCCAAACTTGCGGGAGGAGTGGGTGGGCAACGATTTGCGGCTGCATGGCGGAGGCTGAAGCAATAAGGCGAGGTATGGAGATGATTCTTAATAGTGATATTATGGCGCATAAGATTCGTTTGCTGGTGGAATCGGATTCAAAATGTTTGATCCAGATGCTTAACAAGGAGATCACGATTGACATGACACTTGATATTTATCTCCAAGATATTTGGAGGATGGCAAGTTTGTTCCAATTGGTGAGGTTTTGCTTTACCCCTCGGCAATGCAATCGTGCAGCTCATGTGGTGGCAGTGCACGTGATTAAGCATGTCGGGAGATTTGGCTGAGATGAATTAGGTCCGGAGTTTCTTTTTAATCTTTTAGTAGAAGATGCTAATGTATCTGTTCACATTTCAAATTAAATAAAATTCCTACATTTTGACAAAAAAATAAAAATAGAAAATTAGGTCACTTCATTTTCTAGTATTATTTAAGTGAGTTGGAATTTGAGTGATCTTGCAATCTCAGTATGGCTAGAATAATAGAATCTTTAACTCTAATTGACCAATCAAGTAATTCCTATTTGCTAAGGCTTTATTATGGTCGGATATAAAATATATAATTGTAATTATGAGTATTTCTCATTTGATAATAGACTTGATTGAGAAATATCCTAACTATATAAGGATTGTCCCATCTCTCACATATAGTATTGAGAGAATAAAAGACGTTCTTATACTTGTGCCGATTCCTCTTTTACAGTCCTAATGTCTTGTTGTTTTTATGATTTCCAAATTTCTCTTACAAGATCTTATAACTGTGCCTAAAGGCCTCGTTTGGGAGTTCGGACTGTACTGACTATTTCTGTCGGATAGGATAAATAGCCATCGGATAGTACTGACTAAATAATCGGGCGTTTGGTGCAGTATCGGACTGGTGATCGTATTATTTATACTGTGGTTGATACTGAACCGGATAAGAGGAATTCAAAGAACTATTACTTTTTAAATTGATGATTAACGGAAAAAAAAAGGAAATTTTTGTATAGTTAATAAATTCGGATCAAATTAAAAAAAGAACAAAATTTTGTTTGGCATTTTTAACTTTGATATTTCACTTCACATTTGTCCCTGTTTAAATCAGATTACTAAAATAAATTAAAAAAAAATTGAAATCCATCTCTTCCCCAGAATCCCAGATCCCAGATCCCTCTGTCGCAACACCCCTACAAATCCTCACTCATTTCCTTACCTGTTCTTGGCCCAAAGAAGCTTGAAAACATCGTCAAGCAGATGGAATCTTAAAACCCCGAAATTAAAGAAATTAAAAACTCAGATGAGATCTTAAAACCAGAAGAAATCTTTCTGAATCGTAAAACCAAGATGAAACCTTTCCAAATTTTCAAATCCTATTATCGATTCCCAATCAAGGTTCTAAAACCCAGATGAAATCGTTCCGAATTTGTGCGGTGGTGGTGCGAGTTGTCTCTCTGTGGGTGTTATCAGATAACAAAGGTGACAGGGAGAATAGAGCTGCCGAGAGGAGATGGAGAGAACAGAGCTCGCTAGAGGAGACGGGGAGAACACAGTTGGCGAGAGAAGGAGACGGAGCAAACGACGGGGAAGGCGAGAGAGAGTGCCCAGTTCGCGCGAGAGAGAAGAAAGGGAGCCGACTAATTAGTACGCCCATTTTGGGTTGGTTTACTAAGACGGTATATGCCGTATAAAAAAAACGGATCGGATTAAATTAGTCCGGTCCAATTTAATACGAGAGAGAGCCAAACACCCGATTCCGTATTAATAGTCATATCCGGTACTATATACGGCGTACCAAACGGGGCCAAAAAGTTGGCTACGTTGAGCACGCACTCAGCACAGTACGTAGCATGTGTCTGTGTTTAGCCTAAAAACAAGGCAATTGTCAAGAGATGCCTTTGTATTTGCAACTTGTCAAGCCTAGAAGATTGCGCCTGTTTATTGTTGTTAGGTCAATCGATCGATTCAAGCCAAGTGCTGCCACGGCACGAAATTTGTTAGCATTGAGCAGTCACAAATGGTACGTTGGGCAAAGCGTTTTGAACAACTTTTTTTGCCACCTTTCGATACAAAACTTCAAAAGAAGGGATCAAATTTGAAGTGTTCACAAATTTTAAGGTTTACAAATCTTCCCACCATGATTTTTTGTTTTGTTTAATATTTGCTAGCATTTGGTAAGGAAGCAACTACAGTAGGGGATGACTTTGATCATTTTTTATCCTCAATTTGTAGTTTGGTTTAATAAGTTTTCTAATTTAACGTTAAATTTTGGCAAGTATATATAGTTCTGAAATTTATCAAAAATATAAGTTGTAATTTATTTCGGCTTTTCAAAACATAATACACAGCATATAAAATCTTTTTGGATATGTAGGCAAGTTGAGAGCGCTAAATCCATGAGCTTTGGAGAGATGATATCCCAGTTTCATGCTCAAAAACACAAGAAGCTATAGAATCCCATCGGGACCTCAGCATGAGACAGCCGCTTACACGTGAGTAAGTAATTGTTAACCATTGATGCAATATGTGGACGAATGTTGTTTACAATTTTCATCCTACTACATAGGTTACAAAGATATGAAATTAATCGATTTGTATGTAAGTTGCTAGTGACATTATGCTTCTTGTGGCTGAAAAAAAAATCCCGAAAATTATACTGAAAAAATTCTGATCCCGAACCAAAAATCCCAAAAATTTCGGTACGTCATCCCGAATTTATCCCAAACTATTCCGTACGAAATTCGATCTGACCTATTGGTCTTGGCTGTCCTTGTTATAGGGTTTCTGTGAGAAGGCACAATTCCTCAGACTCTCATTTGAAGCATCTTACTCCCACAAACAGCCACCCTCTCTTTCGCTCGAAGCAACTGCTGCAAGCCTCGTTCTTTCTCGACCTCACCTCACCTCACTTTTCTTTCTCATCCTTTGCCAATCTATTTCGACCTCACCTTCGTTTGCGAGGCGATCTCATGGGTTCCCTCACCAACTCCTAAAATTCCCTCTGCTCCTCCATCGATTAAGCCACGAAGAAGCTCGAGACGACGAAGATCGACTCCTTCTCTGCCGCCAAAATTACCGAAAAGTCTAAGACCAAGAAGATCGGCCACGTCGAGACTAGGCTCAAGGAATCCAGCGGTGATTTGTCGCTCTTCAAGTTCAAGTCAAGCGTCGTCATTGCCCTCGTCCTCTTCGTCGTCTTCGGGCTACTTAGCTCGATGTTCGAGGGGAAAACGGTGGCGAAATTACCATTCAAGCCCTTTGGGTTGGGGATGAAGATCACCCACAGAGAGCTGCAAGGGGAGGATGCGACATACTGTTCAATGGTTGGTGAAATCCCTAGCTGTATCGGAATCCCTAAAAAATTCTGGGAATCCTAAAATTTCGGTTCGGTTTGGTTTCGGTATAGGAATCTCTTCTGGAAAGGACTTGGTTCGGGATCTGGGTTACCCTTTTCAAATCGGGATCCCGATCCGAACTACCCTTAATGTTTTTTGTACTAGTGTAATTGGTTGTATTAATAAATCTCATTGTTTAAAGTTACTAGTGACCACTGTTTGAAATATCCTGGATATGCTCGATGTGGAGCAAAAAAATAATCAAGAAAATTATGAAGGCGACATGTGTGCTTTTGGGTAAAAATAACAAAATTACCCTTGAGGCATATCGGAATTCCCACGCGCATGCAATGGACAACAACGGCTCAATCAAGGAAGAGTTAAAGGTGATCAAAATGGTATTTATTCAAAACCCTCTCATCACTTCTCATCAAATCCTCACTCAAAAGCTAACTCCCAATTTTCCTATTCAAATTGGGATTAATTGCCAAGTTAATTGTAATATATTATTTTATATAATATCTTGCAATTACACTCACAATTTGACCATATGTGGTCGGCCCCTATTCTCCAAATAGGGCCGATCACTCCACTATAAATAGTCATGCTTTCCCACTAAAATGCTAAGCCATTCTCTCCCAAAAAATTCCTAAATACTTTCTCTCTCTAATTCTAACTTTGGCATCAGAGATTCTTCGGCCAAAGCCCCCCATTCATCATGTGAGGCTTTTGGCCTTAATATTAGGTATTATTATTTTGTAGGTGCATTTTCGTCAAGGGAGAAGCAACGAAAATTTGCATCCACAAATTGGTGCTTTCATTAAGAGCTTGATTCACACGCTTGAAGAAGACTCTTGCATTCAAAGTTTCCCATTTCTCGTTCGTTCATAAATTTTTCATACTTTCTTATTCCTAGAATTTTTTAATTCTTCGAATAGAAGTAAGGGAAAAATACAGTGACAAGAATTCAGAAACCACGACGAACGGAACTTCCTACGTTCAAAGATCCGAATCAAATGATGGAGGAAGAGATGTAGCCCACTATGATGATCCACAAGGCTCAACGCAATGGCAAGAGGAACAACTTTACCACCACGGAGCACCACCACCATGGCAGCCACGGTGACCACCGTGGCAGTGGGGTGTGGGCCAGCTCCGTGGCAGCGGGACCATCAGGCCATTGCCCAAGAGGCGCAAGCCTAGGAGGCAGCCCAGCTTGTTACCACTTCAGCAGCCCAGGCCCAAACGCCAATAGTAGTAGCCTGGCACACCTACGTCCACGCCACAGAGCAGCGCCAAGCCCAGGCCTGCGCCGTACAACAGCCGGCCCAAGCTGCATTAAAGAGCTAGGAGGCCCAACGCATGCGCACTTTCGCGGCCTAGCCTACGCCAGCGGTCTAGCCGACTAAGTAATCCTAACCAATCCAAGACCGATTCAATCGTCCCGACTTAAGATTTCTAGACCGATGATTAAACGTGGGGTATTTTCTCCTTATTTCTCCACATATTTGACATATCCCAACTCAAATCTCGCACCTGGAGTCCATTACACTACCATTACTCAAGGAGACGTATACCGTCCAAGCTCTTCCACCCCAAATGATGAACAACACTTATCTTGACAAGTCATAGAGTTGACAAGCACCATCACGCAGCAGACTACTTTGGTGAATCAGCTATTCCAGCGTGCCCCAGACGAGGTGTCCCGAAGTAGGACAAGGGCAGACGACGAACCTCTCCAGCAGCGTCCTGGCAAGCAGCCACTCGACCAGTCATAAACCGAGCGTTCTGGTAGTGTACGCTCCCGACTGAGCTCCTAAAATAGGGTATACTCTCGTCTTAGCGCATAAAGAAGCGTGCACTCTCGGTTAGGCCCACGAACAAACATACATTCACCGTTGGGACCATACTCTGATAATCAACAGGAGCAATCTTCTAGGCGAAGTGTTCATTTGAGGCTAGGCCCATAAGGTACATCATCCACCTCACATTGAAGTAGGCAACACGACAGACAGAGAGAAGCGATCACTAAATCCAGCTCAAGTTCAACCGGTAGCCTGCAAATAATTCGTTCGATTATTAGGAACGTAGCACATGCACTGCAGCCGCGATATAGATGAGCTGAACACATGGAAGAAAAGCCTAAACCAATAGGTCACTACCGGGGGCAGCCGAAAGCTACGCTTCTTCTCAACACTCTAAACGATTCAATACTGAAGCAACACATCACCAGTAGTCGAGCATCACGGACCTAGTGGTCCAATTTCTCCTGCTACGCACAACCTGGCCCAAGCTAGCCCTAGCTCTGAGCTCACAGACATGCCTACCTACTCCACAGCTCATGACAGCCTTTGATCTGTCACCATAGCTCCTAAGTGTGCCGATTTTGCATAATGACTCTTAGCCGTGCTGATCTTGCTCTATGGTTCGCGGCGACCAAGCCCATGGTACTCCAAACCTCAAAGCATCCAATGACGAAGCAGAACACAAGGTTTTATTAGCAGCCCCTGCTAGTGAAATACTTAGCGGTGAAAAAGCTTGCAATCCATTCAGATTCTTAGATGATCACCAACCAAAGCCTCAAAAGAGCACACGACGAAACATCTAACGATGGCGCAATACATGAAAAAAGTCTGGGAGCAGTTCACCGCGCTTCCCACATACACCTTTACATGGGTTCCATAAGTAGTATGAAGTCTCAAACAGATCGCCGAACAAGACCTCATATGTTGATGATTATTTCAGTTGTCTAGTAGAGCAGTTTTCCTCAACTGTGCTCACAATAACGACTTCCATGCTCTCCAGTGTGAGATGGTAAACTAATTGCTCTTCAGTGCAAGAAGGTAAACTAATTCCCCGAGTAAGAGGATAAACTAATTGCTCTCCAGTTCGAGAGGGTAAACTAATTCCCTGACACCCATCTGGGTCAGCTCTCCAACACGAGATGATAAACTAACCATTCGGGTCTGCTCTCCAGTGCGAGAGGATAAACTAATTGCTCTCCAGTGCGAGAGGGTAAACTAATTCCTCGACACCCATCCGGGTCTGCTCTCCAACGCGAGAGGATAAACTAACTGCTCTCCAATGTGAGAGGGTAAACTAATTCCCGACACCCATCTGAGTCTGCTCTCTAGTGCGAGAAGGTAAACTAATTCTCCGACACCCATCTGGGTTTACCCTCCAGCGCGAGAAGATAAACTAGTTGCTCTCCGGTGCGAGAGGGTAAACTAATTCCCTAACACTCATCTGGGTCTGCTCTCTAACCCGAGAGGATAAACGAACAATTCGGGTCTGCTCTTTAGTGCGAGAGGATAAACTAATTGCTCTCTAGTGTGAGAGGATAAACTAATTCCCCGACACCTATCTGGGTCTGCTTTCTAGCACCTGAGGATAAACTAATTGCTCTCCAGTGCGAGAGGGTAAACTAATTCCCCGACACCCATCCAAGTTTCCTCTCCAGTGCGAGAGGATAAACCAATTGCTCTTTAGTGCGAGAGGGTAAACTAATTCTCCGACACTCATTTGGGTTTACTCTCTAGCACGAGAGGATAAACTAATCGCTCTCCAGTGCGAGAGGATAAACTAATTGCCCTTCAATACGAGAGGGTAAACTAATTCCCCGACACCCATCCATGTCAGCTCTCCAGTGTGAGAGGATAAACTAATTGCTCTCCAGTCCGAGAAAGCCACACAGCTCAAAAGATTGAATACTCGAATACCAACTAAGCAATAAATGTTTAGGGTGCAGCAGCCACTTCGCACTCAATAGTTCGCTCATCCGACACTCCATCTACAGCAGCTGAAAAATCAAACTCAAGCAGTTTCCTCATTCTTGGCAAGCAGCCCAGACGTGGCAGCCCAAACCGTGGCCTATGCCACACCACTTCCTCAACCTATGCCGAGCCAACCCTTGGCTTTAGTCAAGCCGAGCAGCATAAGTTGTGGCCCCTGCCACACCACTTCCTCAGTCTATGCCAAGCTGACTCCTGGCTCCTGCCAGCCGACGTGCCGCACGACCTCGACGGTTGCCCCGTGGCAGCACCGGCCAAAAAGAAGACAAAGAAAATTAAGTTTTTCTTACATTGGTACGGTGCAGAGAAGACAAAGAAATCAACAGAAGACGGTTCTTTGCATGGGCAAGCAAAGAAGAGTGCTAAGGGAAGGGGAACAAATATCCTCTAGCCTTCTCTCTTTCTTGTAGGGATAAATAATTGCCATCTAAAGTTGATTTAATCCCCTACTTAAGGTAGGCTTAAATAGGCTTTGGAGGCGATTTAAATAATTGCCATCTAAAGTTGATCTCATCACTTCTCATCAAATCCTCACTCAAAAGGTGACTCCCAATTTTCCTATTCAATTTGGGATTAATTGCCAAGTTAATTGCAAGCTATTATTTCACATAATATCTTGCAATTACACTCACAATTTGACCATATGTGGTCGGTCCCTATTCTCCAAATAGGGCCAGTCACTTCCCTATAAATAGCCATGCTTTCCCACTAAAATGCTAGGCCATTCTCTCCCCAAAAATTCCTAAACACTTTCTCTCTCAAATTCTAACTTTGGCATCGGAGATTCTTCGGCCAAAGCCCCCCCTCCAATTCATCATGGGCGCGTGAGGCATTTGGCTTTAATCTTAGGTGTTATTATTTTGCAGGTGCGTTTTCGTGAAGGGAGAAGACGGCGAAAATTTTCATCCACACTCGATATTTCCACGAAAATATCCAAAAAATCAGGGAACGATTTGGAAAGAGGGGTGAAGTTTAGACTTCACCCATTCTGAAAATCAGTCAATTTCCTCGATATTTTTGATATTTTAAGGAAATATCCAGGGTTTGCAGGCAATTTGTAAAAAGTTTGCAGGAAATATCCATGAGCCTATGCATTCTTTATTTTATAATTTCTTTCTTTATGGTATTAGTTTACTTCAATAAAACTTGTGCTGCTTTAGTGACAAAAATTTCAATTAAGTTATATATAATTTATTCTTCCTAGTGAAATGCTTTATTTTAGTATTTGTCATCAGAAGGAAGTTTTTCTTCTCACATATCACATACTTATTGTTTACACAGTATCTAATCATTAATTCTTGATTTATAAGTGTGTTGTGACTTCATATGACATCCCCTACAATATTTTAAATTTCCATGTTTTTGAGCAAATTTTCATTATTTCTATCGAAGGCAATCGATATCGATATTGATATTCGATATATCTATTGATATTTCCACAAATTTGTCTATCGATATTTTTACCGATACCTATATTTTAAACACTGCTAGTGACATAATATTTTTATCAAATTTATAGTTGTTAAATATTATCTTTAATATGTATGAATATAAGTATTATACTAGTGACATCTCTGGCTAATCTATAGGGGTTTCATCGGAAACCCAGCTTGTAAATTTCAAGCTCAAATATATATCAGCACGAGCATAAGAAGTATAGGGGTTTCGCGCCACACTAATATGACACAATATTTCATAATTTGCTCAACTCAGCTGAAGTGTTGTGCGTTTTCTATTGCATTTTATACGTAACTCGAATTTTATTGAAAATTGCAAAGGAGGAATCTAGTGGAAAGTGGAAACGAATGTGGTGAAAAAAAATGCAAAGTGACAAGACCGTTGAAGAATAGAGTTGAGATTTTCTGCATCCATTTTTGCGTGTGGCCCCTCTGTGCCTTACTTAATTGGTTGAGGATTTTGGTTTATTTTTTATTATTTTAATTATTGTCAAGTTAACATTAATTATGTTTAGTTCAAAAAACAAAGGCATAGAGGGGCCACAAGCGAAAATGGGTGCAGAAAATCTCATCTCTGAAGAATATGGAAACTAAATAAATGAGATTACCCAATTATAAATCATAATCCTACTTAAAATAAGACTCCTAGTATATTTACAATTAAGACTCATATCAATACTTTCCCTCAAGTTGGTGCATAAATATCATGCATGCCCAACTTGATAATTTAGTCTTGAAAAACTTTGTTAGATACTCTATGAGTAAGAACACCAGCCAACTGCTCTTCTGAATTCACAAACGGTATATACACAATCTTCATTTCAAGATTTTTCATGACAAAGTGCGATCAACCTTCACATGTTTTGTTCGATCATGTTGTATCGGATTATCTGCTATCTCCCTTGCAAATTTATTGTCACAGTGTAACTTCATAGCCACCTTTGGTTCAAGATCAAGACATCTTAAAAGTTTACGTAACCAAAAGAGTTCACATATTCCCTGTGCCATACCTGTATGTTGAGCTTCAACAAAAGACCTCGACACCACTTTCTACTTCTTACTACACCATGTAAGAAGAAATATATTTAAATACTTCGTTGCTTTATTTATCCTTTAAGGTTTACAATATATAGGCACATATGCCTTATTCTAGAAAGAATATAATTACAAGGATACAAAAACTAAATAAGAGATTACAGTCAATTATCATAATCCTACCTAAAATAGAACTTCTAAATATATACAATTAAAACTTAAACCAATAGCTACTATTTACACTCACAAAAATGTTGTGCTACACTAAAAATTTATTAAAAATATAAGGAATTTTTTTGTATAGAATGTTGCAAAATGAAATGTTTTTTGAGTGGCAGTAACAACACCCTCATTTATGGCTTGGTCATTAAGAATTTAAATAAATTATGTTTGCATCTATTTAGTTAATAACAATTAAAAGACTTAATAATTTTGCGTTGATAGAACACCTACCTAGTTAGGATTTCTTGTTGCTAAAAGGAATTGTACACTTGTTGTAATTATATTTCTTTCTCCGAGGAAGTTATACACAACATGTATACATACAAGGGTTGAACCCAATAAATACAAGAGAGTTTTAATGAAAATGGCTTCTCAAAATTTTTAATTAACCAAAAATCATCTACTTGTTGTAGGCCTATTTGATTGAGCGATCTAGGGAGAGAGTGAGAGAGAGGGGGCCGGCCACTTTAGAAAGAAAAGAGATTGAGTTAATTGTGAGGTGTGTTTGATTCACCCCATTGTGCCTTTATTTATAGTAGTAGAAAGGGTAAATACATTTTCCTTTAGGATTACAACATTTAATAGGTAATCTACTCCTAATAGGAATATAAGATACTTTCCCATATTCTCTAGGATTTACACAATCACATTCCTATTCTAAATATGACTGCAACACTCCCCCTTGAGTGTGTAAATACTCAACAAACCATCGCATCAGATCTTCAGCAGATAAGGTAGAATAGTTGATGAAGTCATTGGCACAACGGGTGATCGCGAGTCTCAAATTTACTTTGAAGTATGCATGTGTAAAAACTCACAAAAACCTCGCTATGGTAAAACCCAAGATATGGGGAAAACCCATAGACTAAGGGAAAAGTAAGAAAATATGCATAATGTCTTAAACAAACGTCAAATTGGACGAGTGTAGTGAGCTCAACGGAGTATGATCATCCCAGAATGGGTGCCTCATTAAAACCTCGTTAGGTAGCAAAAACTCAGTGGGAAAAATGCTCCTAATCGTAGGAAAAAGAGTACATTAAGATCATGTGAGTATACTTCTACATACTCCCCCTGAGTTAGACATAACTTCTAAATAAGAGAACTACAAGCGATTCAATTCAGATAATTTGCGCATACCGATTTTTTGGACGAGCTTATGAAATGTAGACTTGGGCAACGACTTGGTGAAGAGGTCGGCCAGGTTGTCCTGGGAACGGATTTGCTTGACTTCAATGTTCTGATGCTGCTGCTGCTGGTGTGAGTAAAAGAACTTCGGCGCTATGTGCTTGGTGTTGTCTCCCTTGATGTTTCCCTTCTTTAACTGCTCGATACATGCTGTATTGTCTTCAAAGATCGTTGTAGGAAGGTCAACGACTGATGTAAGACCACTAGTGCTTCGAATATGTTCCATAACTTCTCTCAGCCAAAAGCACTCACGCGATGCTTCATGCAGGGCGAGAATCTCAGCATGGTTAGACGAAGTCGTAACTAGCGTTTGCTTGGTAGACCTCCAGGATATAGCGGTGTCTCCAACGGTAAAGACATAACCCATTTGAGAACGTGCTATATGTGGGTCAGACAGATATCCAACATCTGCATAACCAACAAGGTGAGAATCAATCCGAGGGCTATGGGGGGCGGCAACACTCGGAGATTCACAGGTATAGAACAAGCCCAAATCCGTAGTACCCTTGAGGTAGCGGAAAATATCTTTAACACCATTCCAGTGCCTGCGTGTGGGCTCATTGCTGTATCTAGCCAATATATTCACAGCGAAGGAGATGTCTGGTCTAGTGCACTAAGCCAAGTACAATAAAGCCCTAATTGTACTTAGGTAAGGAACTTCATGTTCCAAAATCTTTTCCTCATCCTCCTTTGGACAGAAGGGATCTCGTTTAGCATCTAGAGTCCGAACGACCATGGGTGTGCTCGAAGGCTTCGCTTTATCCTCATTAAAACGTCGCAACACCTTTTGAGTGTAGTTCGATTGATGTACTAAGATTCCATCCGAACAATGCTCGATCTCCAGGCCGAGGTAGTATCGAGTTTTCCCAAGATCCTTCATCTCAAATTTCGATTTCAAGTGTGCAGTAATTTCCTCAAGCTCTGCGGGAGTCTCAATGAGGTTCATGTCAATGACATAAACTGCAACGATTGCAAATCCGGAATGTGACTTCTGTATGAACACGCATGGGCATAGTTCGTTGTTCACATAACCCTGATTCGTCAAATATTCACTCAGACAGTTATACCACATCCGCCCGGATTGTTTCAATCCGTAGAGTGACCCCCTCAACCTAATTGAGAGAATGTTCCGTGGTCTAGAACTATTTGAACCAGTCAATGGAAGTCTTTGTGGAACTTTCATGTAAATTTCTGTATCTAGATCCCCATAGAGATACGCGGTTTCCACGTCCATAAGCTGCATATTCAGTTTTTCGGAAACTACCAAACTGATTAGGTAGCGGAACGTTATAACGTCCATTACGGGGGAATACGTCTCCTCGTAATAAATTCCAAGGCGCTGAGAGAAGCCTTGCGCTACTAGGCGTGCTTTGTATCGCACTATTTCATTATTCTCATTATGCTTCCTCACGAAAACCCGCTTGTAGCCAACAGGCATCACATGTGGTGGTGTAGGAACGATAGGTTCAAATACCTTACGTTTCGCGAGCGAATCGAGTTCGACCTGGATTGCTTGTTTCCAGTTTGACCAATCGGTTCTACGTCAGCATTCATCGACGGAACGTGGTTCAATGTCATCGCTAAGCATGATGTCAGTAGCTACTGAGTACGCGAATGCAACGTCGACGATCATCTCATTCCTATTCCAAACTTCATCCAATACTGTATAGTAGACTGAAATCTCGCGATTCTCGGGAGGCTGACATGTTTCATCTGAAGCATCACCATAATCTAGAATAACCTCATGCGTTGGAACGGATGAGTGAGCGATGGTCAGATTCAAACTAGGGTCACTAGTTGGTGCCGTTTTCTCTTTCGGGGTTATGAATCCTTTGAACCAGGGGGTCTGCCATGCTTCAGGGTCGGAGCAGATGATTGGCTAGCCGCCAATGTACCTTGTCGTGTGGAGGGTGCGGCCTTCCCACCTTCGGGGACTGCTCGGCCTTCCCAGGCGGGTTGTTGACGTACGTGGGGTACATCTATCCTTGCAGGTGTGTTTGCAGCGGGTATATGTGATCTTGTCACCTTTGCTAGATCATTAAAAGCATCTGGCATGCTTTGAGCAATGCTCTGAAGATCTATAATTCGACGCACCTCAGTTTCAGACTTGGCAGTGCGGGGATCTAAATGAGACATAGTGGGAGCATACCACGACAATTCGCGGCGTTCTACGGGAACGTTAGCATGCTTATCTCCCCCTAACGGCAGGAAGACTGTCTCATCAAAGTGATAATCCGTAAAACGTGCGGTAAAGAGATTTCCTGTTAAGGGTTCTAAGTAGCGAACAATTGATGACGAATCATAACCGACATAGATTCCCATTTTTCTCTGAGGACCCATTTTGGTACGTAGTGGCGGCGCTATTGGCACATAAATGGCGCACCCAAACACCCGTAAATGCGAGACGTCAGGCTCGTATCCAGTGACCAACCGTAAATGCGAGACGTCGGATTCCACATCAATCCCTACTGACATGCAATACTCGTCAAAAGTCTGTGACGTAAACTCTCTGGCTTTATCCAGTCGAATCGACTTAATCGGATAATCAGGGTTGTGGGCCCTTAGCTTAATGATTTGAGCTAGGAGTTTAGCAAACGCGGCGTTGCGTGTGGACAACAAGCAAACATGTGACCATCTTGTCGATGCATCAACCAACACCATAAAATATTTAAATGGTCTGCAGGTTGGTTGGATAGGTCCACAAATGTCCCCTTGAATCCTCTGAAGAAATTTAGGGGGTCGTGAATAATCATTGTGTGGGAGGGTTGAATATTCCACTTCCCTATAGAACACGCTTGGCATGTCGGAACCCTAACATAGGGAGGTAACTTATGCCCGTGAGAAGATTTGAGGATACGGCGCATCATGTCACGTCCAGGGTGTCCCAAACGATCGTGCCAAAGCAACAAAGTGTCCTGGAACTCAAGCATAGGGCCGGCCACACTATGGGCTTCTATGCTGCGAATGGTTGTGATGTACAACCTGTGGAGCCAAAAATAATCACAAGGCGACAAGTGGACTTTCGGATTAAGAAGACAAGAATGCCCTTGAGGAGTATCAGAAATCCTACGCGCGAGCAGCCGGTAATTATCATTGGTCAAGTCAAAAGCGCCCATAAAAGGTAAACAAATCCGAATTATTTCATCCATCCACATTTAAGATAATTATCTCATAAATCCACCAATTATCCCACATAAATGGAGATAATTGGCAAATTAATGAGGATATTCCTCATTAATTGGCCAATTAACTTAGCCTTAAAAGCCAAAAACACCTTAAATGGCCGGTCCTCCCTTCTCCAAAGGGGGCCGGCCACTTCCCCATTTTATTGCCCACATTCCTTTCTTTTTTCTCCTTTTTTAGCCAACAATTCAATTACTCCTTATTATCTTTTTTCATAAATATAAATCCTTTCCCTATTTGATTAATTAGCCAATAAATAGGCTAATTAAACCTAGATCTCACACCAAAAAACCCTAGGCCGGCCACCCCCATTTCCTATAAATACTACCCCATTTTCTCACAAAAACCCAATTCCAATCCTTTGGCAAAAACACTCTAAACACTTTTTCTCTCTAATTCTAACTTTGGCATCGGAGGTTCTTCGGCCAAAGCCCCCCCCCCATTCATCGTGGGCGCGTGAGGCTTTTGGCCTTAACCTAAGGTGTTGATTGTTTTGTAGGTGCAAAATTGTCCAAGACCGAAGAGGAGAAAATTTGCATCCACAAATTGGTGCTTTCATTGAGAGAAGAAGTTTACGCTCGAAAAAGACTCTCGCACACAAAGGTTTTTTCTTCAATTTCTAGTCCGTTTGTATTCTTTCGTACGTTTTTATTATTAGAATTTTTTACTCGTAAAAAGTTCTTTGGTGAAGCGTATAAAAAAAAAAAGAAAAATACATAATGGTTAGAGATCTAGAAAATTCGATGAGCAACAATTCAAACATTCAAGACGTGGGACCACGGCGATCTACGAGATTGAATGTGGCTCTAGGGGAGATGGCGCCACCACCACGAGGCTCCACCATGGGAACCACCGCGGTGACCACCCGCGGCGAGGTCCATGGTACCACTACTGCGGTCCAAGCCTCGCACTCGCGCCCACCTCGCGTTGAGCAGCCTGCCCACGCAGCCCAGCCTGCCCACGCAGCCCAGCCTGCCCACACAGCTCAACCTGCACCCGCAGCCCGGCCTGCCCCGGTGGTGCCCCAAGCTGCTCTAGTCGTGCCCAGAGCCAACCACCCGTCCACTGCTCAAGAAAGGGTCTTCCTGTCCAATTCTTCCAACCTAAGTGGCGAACAGAACTTGTCCCGGCAAGTCATGGAGTTGACGAGCGCCCTAGCGCAGCAGACAACCTTGGTGAATCGACTCTTGCAGCGCACGGAGATCCAACGCGCCTCAGACGAGGAACCTTTCCGGCAACGTCCTGGCAAGTAGCCGATCAATCAGACCGAGCAGTCGGGTGATGTGCAATCTCGGCTGGGCCCCCAAGACAGCGTGGACTCCCGTCTTAGCACGAGGAGGAGCGTGCATTCTCGGTTAGGCCCGCGAGTGAGCATACGATCGAGGTTGGGGCCGCATATTGAAGGATCGCACGAGCAGCCGTCCAGGTAGAGCGTCCATTCGTGTTTAGGCCCGCAAGGAGCATACTCCATATCACCTCAGAGGATGCCGCATGACGCACGAAGGCAAGCGACCACTCAATCCGCTTCAAGTTCCACCGGCAGCCCACGAAGAGACCTCTCACCAGTTAGGCAGCCGAGGCAACGACAAATGGGGCGCCCGGAAGAGCAGCCTAGACCGATAGGCCAGGATTTAAGACAGCTTAGGGCTCCGCAGCCCCACCAGAGACAAATCCAAGAAGAGGTGGAGAAACTTTTTAACGAACGGTTGCGCGAGTTCCGACGTGGCGACACGGCCGATGAAGCACTGCGACGGGAGATGACCAAGATAAGCCGAAGCCCCTTTTCAGATGAGATCGAGCGGACGGAACCTCCGCACAAGTTTACCATGCCGTACTTTACCTCATTCAAAGGAGATGGAGACCCGGAGAGACACTTGAAGCATTACCGAAGCGCAATGGTCCTTTACCGGAGTGATGACGCCCTTATGTGCAAGATATTCGCCACCACCTTACAAGGCGAAGCGCAAGATTGGTTCCACACCTTGCCACCACGATCTGTCCAGAGTTTTGACGATCTATCCTTGGTCTTCACCAAGGAGTACTCGTCCTACCGCTCGATCAAGAAAAAATCCGATCACTTGTTCAACGTAAAGAAGAACCCGAAGGAATCACTTCGCGACTACGTGAGGAGGTTCAAAGCAGAGAAGGCGAAGATCGTGGGATGCGATGACACAATAGCCAGTGCACCCTTCCAGCAGGGCCTCCCCGCGGATCACCCCCTATTTGGAGAAATGATTATGAAGGAAGACTTGACTCTAGCAGACTCCTTCGCCTTGCAGAAAAGCATGCACTCTGGGACGAGGCCCGACCAGCAGAAAAGGTGCCCGAGCAGCCTCAAAAGGAATTGGTGGTAGCTCAACGAAGGGAAGATGGAAGGCAGCCCAACAAGAGCAGGCAGGAAGCCAAACGGAGGGACATGCCCGTAACCAGAGACAGCTCGACGACCAGGAATTACTCGAAGTTTTCAATCCCAATCCATCAAATCCTTCGCGACGTGAAGGACGAGCCGTGGTTTAAGCCGCCGAAGCAGCCGACAGGAGACAGCCGCCGAAGCAGCCGACAGGAGACACTTCCAAGCTGGATCACACCAAGTACTGCACGTTCCATCGATGGCCAGGTCACACCACAGACAACTGCTACACCTGGAAGAATTACCTAGAAAAGCTTGTGAAGGAAGGCAAAGTTGACAGGTATTTGGACAAGCCAGCTGCGCAGCCCAGACGGAATGCAGAAAGGGAGCAGGAGCCACCAGCCAAGACGATTCAAATTAATGGTATCTTTGCCGAATCCGAATACCTGGGGGCCACCAGCAGCTCGAAAAAGAGGAGGATCTAGCAGGCCACATTGATCTCACAAGTCCAGGCGGCCGGCGCACTACTAGGGCCTATCATCGGCTTCACTGAGCAGGACGCAGAAGGCGTTGACTTACCGCATGACGATGCCCTAGTGGTATTTGTCCAAATAGCCCATGCCATAGTCTACCGAATGATGGTGGACAACGGAAGCGCGGTCAATCTGCTTCAATTCTCGGTCATCCAGAAGATGGGATTGGAGAGCATGATAACACGGCGAGCAGAGGTACTCACCGGATTCAATGGACACACCTCAACTGCAATCGGTCAAATCACGCTTGACGTAAAGACATCGCTGGTAGTCTCGAAGCAAACATTCACAATTGTGAGTGACCCGTCTCCCTACAACGGGATCCTTGGAAGGCCTTGGTTGATCAAGCTAGATGCAGTCACTTCGGTCAAGTATCAAAAAATCCGCTTCCGCATCCCGGGAGGAGGAATTGGAGAAATTAAGTCCGACCAGGCCGTATCCCGACGATGCACCGTGCAAATGCTGAAAGAATCAAGTAAGAGGACCTTCACCCCCGTGGAGGTCACCGAAGTCCAAAGAAATGACGAAGCTGCCAAATAGCAATTACAGCAGGAAGATCGAGAAGGTGGCACTCAAGCAGACGAGACAGGCTGGAAACCCGAAGAAGACGCTGAAGAAATCATTCTCGATCCGCAGCAGCCGGAAAAGACCGCTAGGATTGGCTCTCGCCTAAGCCCAGCCGAGAAAGAAGAACTCACTACCTTTCTCCGGAAGAACCGAGACGTTTTTGCATGGTCGCCCTCCGACATGCCCGGCATCGACCCAAATGTAACTTGCCACAAGTTACATGTTGACCCCGCTGCAAAACCAGTGATCCAGAAAAGAAGGCACTTTGCGCCCGAGCGAGTAGCAATCATCGAGGCCGAGATAAACAAGCTGCTGGAGGCCTGATTCATAGAAGAGGTGGCACACTCCGCATGGCTCTCCAACGTCGTGCTAGTCACGAAGAAGGAGAAAGGCAAATGGAGGGTTTGCGTAGATTACACCGACCTCAACAAGGCGTGCCCGAAGGATCCTTATCCGATCCCCCGAATCGACCTTTTGGTGGACTCAACTTCTGGAAACCAGCTGCTCAGCTTCCTGGACGCATACTCCGGTTACAACCAAATAGCCATGCACGAACCTGACAAGGAGAAAACCGCGTTTGTAATCGAGCGAGGTACATACTGCTACAAAGTCATGCCTTTCGGCCTCAAAAACGCAGGAGCAACCTACCAAAGGTTAGTGAATATGATGTTCAAAAAGCAGATCGGGATTACCATGGAAGTCTATGTCGACGACATCATGGTGAAAGGCAAGCAGCGGTCAGACCACATTCGCAATCTGGCAGAAACATTTGACATCCTTAAGGCGTACAAGATGAAGCTCAATCCTGCCAAATGTACATTTGGAGTATCTTCAGGCCGATTCCTAGGGTACTTAGTCACCCAACGAGGGATCGAGGTGCATCCCAAGCAGATCCGAGCAATCCTGGAAATGAAGTCTCCCACAACCTTGAAGGAGATCCAAAGCTTAACCGGACGAGCAGCCGCCCTCAACCGTTTCCTATCATGATCCACCGATAGATGCAAGCCTTTCTTCAAAGCCATCAGGAGGGCGCAACGTGAAAAATGGGATGAAGAATGCGAAAAAGCCTTCCAAGACCTGAAGAAGTATCTTACATCGCTTCCATTACTGTCCAAGCCGGAAGCTGCGGAGGACTTGTACATCTACTTGGCAGTCTCTGAGGTAGCAGTGAGCTCTGCCCTCATACGAGAAGAGCTGGGGGCCCAACTACCGGTGTTCTACACTTCAAAAGCTCTCCTCGATGCGGAAACAAGATATCCGAAGATTGAAAAATTAATTTTGGCTCTAGTGGCGGCAGCTCGGAAGCTCAGACCGTACTTTCAAGCTCATAGAGTCATCGTCATGACTCAATACCCTCTACGATCCATCCTGCATAGTCCGGATGCTTCTCAACGAGTAATGAAGTGGGCACTTGAACTAGGCCAGTATGGTTTAGTCTTCCGACCCCGTACGGCAATAAAGGCCCAAGCCTTGGCAGATTTCATAGCAGAGTTCGCACCTGGCCCAAGCAACGCAGCAGACGAGCCCGATGATGTCCCAAAAGCAGCCGAGACCCCAGCTCTGCCCGTTTCCCTCAATAGCGATAAATGGCATCTGCACGTCGATGGCGCATCCAATCATAAAGGCTCGGGGGCAGGCGTGGTTCTTGTTACCCCAGATGGCTCACTGCTCGAGCAGGCGATCACTTTAGGCTTCAAGGCATCCAACAACGAAGCAGAGTATGAAGCCCTACTGGCAGGCCTCCGAATGGCGAAAGACTTAGCGGTGAAAAAGCTGGCGATCTATTCTGATTCTCAGCTGATTACTAGCCAAACCGCAGGGGAATATATGGCGAAGCATCCAAGGATGGCGCAATATCTTGAGAAGGTACGCGAGCAGCTGAAGGCATTTCAGACTTACACGCTCACTCAGGTTCCACGATCGGAGAATGCCCATGCAGATGCGCTAGCTGGCCTGGGCTCCGCCCTTGATCACCAGCTTAAGCGGTCAATCCCGATAGAATACCTAGATAAGCCGAGCATAGAGTCCGAGCCAGTGGCCGAGGTGACACAGGTTAGTGCAACTCCAAATTGGCAAAGTCCTATCATAGATTACTTGGTCAACGGCACGTTCCCTGCAGAGAGATTGGAGTCAAGGAAACTTCAAACCCGAGCAGCACGCTACTACATGTGGAGGGACATCTTAGTTCGAAGATCCTACACCGGACCGCACCTCCGATGTTTGGCACCTCCCGATGATTTGAAGGTCTTAAGTTCAATCCATGAAGGCGTTTGTGGGAACCATTCTGGAGGACGATCTTTGGCGTAAAAAAGCTCTCAACGCAGGCTACTACTGGCCAACCATGCATCAAGATGCCCGGGAGTTAGTGCAAAAGTGCGACCGCTGCCAACGTTACAAGCCTGTACCGGCCCTGCCCGCCAGCGAGCTACATCCACAAGCAAGTCCCTGGCCGTTCATGCAAGGGCGATCGACCTGGTTGGGCCCATGCAGCCCGCTGCTGGGGGCAGAGGAATGATGATCGTGGCAACCGATTATTTCACCAAGTGGATAGAAGCGGAACCCATGACGACGACAACTCAAACAGACGTAGAACGCTTCATATGGAGGAACATCATTTGCCGCTTTGGTATCCCTCAATCTATCGTCATCGACAACGGTTCGCAGTTCGTAGGCAAAGACTTGGTGGGATTCTTCCAGAAATACGGTATAAAGCAACATATGTCTACACCAAGGTATTCGCAAGGCAATGGACAGGCCGAAGCTTCCAACAAGACGATCATCGACTGCCTCAAAAAATCCCTTGCCGACAAGAAAGGAAAGTGGCCAGACGCGCTCCCCGGATGTCTGTGGGCGTACCGAACCACCAAAAGGCGAGCAACCGGAGAAACCCCTTTCTCCTTGGCGTTCGGTACGGAGGCAATCATTCCTCCTAACATCATCATGCCAAGCATCACCACCCTGCTGCCAGATGTCAAGCAGAACAATAAAGAGATGGCCACAAACCTGGACCTGGCGGAGGAAAGGCGTGAGCAGACCATAGCCCGCATCGCATCCTACTAGCAGCAGCTCCTCTCTAGTTACAACAAAAGGTCCAAGATACGGCAATTTCAACCGGGAGACCTAGTTTTGAGGAAGGCTTTCATCACTGCTCGAAAGGAGGGATCGAAAAAGATGGACCCCATTTGGGAAGGACCTTACAAGATCAGCAGAGTAGGCGGCAAGGAAAGCTACCCTCGCCACCATGAATGACAAGGAGATCGAAAAGCAATGGAACGCCTACAACTTGAGGAAGTACCACGTGTGATCTCCACCGACGCCCAAAAGCTCAAGCAGCTCAGACGGGCACAACCCTCGCAAACCGAGGACTACCAGTTGTTCCGTAATCTTTACAATTGAGTTATCTGTTCACTTGTTTTTCAATAAGGAACGCTTTTACGACTTGATTACATTGCGGCGACTGACAACTCCTGCGCTTCGAAAGAAGCTCGCGCCCTTCTTAGGGACTCACTGCAGGAATAACGCCCCTTGAGGGACCAATCTGCTCTCCAACGCGGGAGGATAAACTCTTCACTCCGAATATCCAGACGTGGATGAGCCTGGCTGCCCTAGTGTAACTAGCTGCACGATGGCTTGCGCCGGAATTCCTAGAAGTAGCCACAATGGTCTTTTTCAAGGCTTAGCTAACTGAAGGATTTTGGGTCTCTTGGCCTAATCCGCGGGAACCGGGCCCTAGAGACGGGGGGGGGGGGGGCACACTATCCCGGGAAACCCTAAAGCTGCTACCGGACATGCTAAGGTAGCCTACGGATCCCGGAAGACTGCCTACGGCTTGCCCTTTAAGCAGTGAAGCCACACTAGACTTATACAACCGCACATTCTTGTGAAAGGTTAAACAAGCTAGCAGGCATAAGTGAAGTTTTATCCACTACCGACATACTACGTAGTTGATAAGCTTCACCTGTACCAAGTCCTAAAGTGTTGTGACACTAGCTGCGCAACCTACGGAATTGGGAAGAACCAAGGTTGAAGCCTAGTGGTTACGCGGATTAGCCTACTTCTGTAAGTAAGGCATCCGGCTGCCAACCCTATGGCTGACAACTTCGCAAGGCAACAGCCTAAGGATCGCCCGGATGCGGCTGCTGCAAATAAGTAAGGCGTCCGGCCGTCGATCCCGCAGCTAACAACTTTGCGGCAACTTGCGCCAAGTCCTAAAGTGTTGTGACAATTGCTGCGCAACCTACGGAATTGGAGAAAGCCAAGGTTAATGGCCTAGTGGTTACGCGGATCCACCTGCTTCTGTAAGTAAGGCGTCCGGCTGCCGACCTTATGGTTAGCAACTTTGCAAGGAAAAGTTCTACACCAACACCTACGACCACGTAGGCTACGCGGCCTGTCTGCTTATGAAAAGTGGCACGCCTGCTACTTGCCTATAGAGTCTAAAGGTTAACGTATGAGCAAAAGGGGCAAAGACGGAGAAAAGCAAAGGAGGCAAGTTTATTATAGCAAAATTGATAAACAACTGACAAAGACTGGAGGAGTTCAAGCAAAGCAAAAGCAATAAGGAGAAACAAATCCTAAAGGCTACCTAGAATACTACTCTTCGGCAGCTTGGCCATCCGACGACTGCTCCATTGTCACCCCTTCGGCAGCCACGGCAACCTCAGCAACGGTACCATCCGGCACTCCACTCCCGACTGCCCCGTCGGGGATACTCCCATCTCCAACTATTTCACCAATGGAGGACTCGAAAGTGAAGGCGAGCAGGTCTTCTGGAGAAATGGAGAAAGTCTCAAAGTCCTTTTCAGAAAACTCGAAGTCAGACGGTCGCCCAAAGAGGTGATCAACATAACCAAGTTTATAGAAGTCGGACTGATTCTGGGTTAGCGAAGCCTCGAACCTAGCCTTCTCGCTCTTCAGCTGCTCCACTTCCTCAAGCAGACAAGCTCGAACCCGCTGCATTTCCTCCACTTCCTTTCTCAGACTTTCGTTGATCTTCAAAGCACCTTGAAGCTCCAACACTTGAGGTTCAAGCTTATCAACAACCTTCTTGAGATGTATCACTCGGTTGTAAGTAGCGATCAGTTCTTCATCTTTGGCATAAGCAGCGGAGCGGGATTCAGAGACGGAGCGTTCAAGATCTTGAATCTGAGGTATGTAACGCGCAATCTCCTTCTCTGCACTTTCATATTTTACTTGAGTCGCGTCAAGCCTAGCCTTCAAGTTCGCGATCTCGTGGCAAGCGGTCTCAAGCTGCAGAGAAGTGGGGGCAGAAGCGTTAGATCCCTTCAAAGCAGCAAGCTCAGACTCCAAATTTTTAACTTTCTCGGTCGAGGAATAAGCTTCAGCAGCCATAGACTTCGCCACCTCCTGGGCAGCCTTGATATCCTCCCGATCAAGAACCATGGACTCGGCTGCCAGGATCGCCGTTTTTTGCATCATGGTTAGCAGAGCAGCCCTCCTGTGCTCGGGCGTATGCTTCACGAATGAGCCTGGACCAATAATTCCTTTGACGCCATCAACAAATTTGGCACACGCATCCATATCCTCGAGAAGGTCTGGCCTCAGAAGCGCGTAAATCCCAGCAACTTCCTTGGAATTGGACTTGGCGGACTTACCAGGACCATTGGCGCAAGCAGTCTCACCCCCCTCGGAAGGCAGCTTAGTCTCAGCAGCGAGAGGAACCGGATTTGGTGCCACCTTAGCAGACGAAGAGGTCGTGCCACTCTTCACGGACGCAAACTTTTCTGAAGGAGAAACAGACCTAGCCCTAGGCGGACGTTTCAGCACAAACTTCGGCACTGACGAACCCCGGCGCTGAGCGATCCTATCGGCAATCGAGCTAGCAGCCTTCGGAGCGGCAGGCGGCACTGGCACGGGTCCGGCAGTCTCTTTTGAAGTCAAGTCAATCACAAGTTTGGGTGCAGCCGGTGGATCCCCGGGAGCAGCGGAGGAAGTCTTCGGCCTCTTTGCATCAAGCCCCTCCTGAGCAGCAGATGAACCCTCGCAAGCGACCCGCGGCTTCTTCTGAGCAGACGGCTCTTGCACGGGCGGAGAATGCCTCTTTCTTCCACCATCGTTGGCAGCAGGCTCCACCACGGTGATAGGACGAGCCAATGCAGCTGCCTTGATCCGTCTCACTTCCTCCTTTGGGGGCAATCCGTCTTTCTCCCTACGAAGAGGACTAAGCAGCCAGCGCCATTCACGATACTCGAAAGGAATGCCCAGAGCGACATGCACTTTCTTCATATCCGGAGAAACCTTGGAAGTTGATCCAAACTCCGAATCTACAAGGAGGGCAGAGAGCAATCAGAAAATTGATGGACAATTCAACGCCAAAATCAAGCAGCCGGGAAGGAAATTAAAGCAGCCTACTTACCAGATATGAAGACCGTTGACGCCCGCAGCTCGGGGGAGGGATCAGACTCCCATTCGCCGCTTACCTCCAAGGTCTCTTTGGCCCAATCGTGGTCACCCTTGCTTGAATGGTCAAAAAGTCTATGACGAGTCCGCAGCTGCCCAACTCCATCAACACGACCTATGTCAAAAAAGTACCAAAACTCGTTGGTGGTTAGTCCCAAATCAAAGAATTGGCTCAAGTTGTGGAACCCCACCATCACTCGAATCGCATTTGGGGAACACTGAGCAGGCGCACATCTCATGGAGCAGAGCACTTCTTGGAAAAAGCGCGGCATGGGAAAGGTGAACCCCAACACGAAGTAGTAAGGGTGGAACTTGATAGCCCTCCGAATCTCATCACATGGCTCATGACTGCTACCGTCCTTGACTCGCCTCACACGTACTCCAGATGGAATGGCGTGCCAATAGGCCTCAAGAAAGTCTCTAAAGGAGTCATCAGAATTGATCTTGAAGTGAGCAGCCTTGAAGTAGCCAACCTTACTCAAAGACCCGCCTTGACGATACAACGGCGGCACACAGACATCATCCCTGAGGCCCGAGGAAGACATGGTGGAGAAGATTCTATGGAAAAGGATACGAGAAAGATCCGTTAGAAGGTTAAAAAATAAAAAAAAAGGCAAAAGGCAGGCCCTTCGGCAAAAAAAAAAAAAAAAAAAAAAATTAAAATTAATTTTTTGCCGCAGGACCCAGCGACCAAGCCAGGCCCCACGGCCTGGTTCCCTTCTCACCAGCGCCCCGCGCCCAAGCCAAGGAAGAAGCATGGAAAAATACATATATTTATATGTGTTTTTCCATGGTTACATGGATCACCGGTCACAAGTTTCGGGTCCTCACCCACAAAGATCTCAAGGAAGACAAGGAAATTAATTTTTTCTTACCTAGAAGCAGCGAGGAGCGATCCTTTACACGGGCAAGATGCGGAAGACTGCTAGAGGAGGGGGAACAAATATCCTCTAAGCTCTCTTTCTCTCTTGTAAGGTGAAGTAAATTCTTCTCTGAAGGTTGATTTAATAATCCACTTAAGGTGGACTTAAATAGACTTTAAGAGAGAGTTTACTTCCCTTTTCCTAAGGGGATTTATCTTCCTATTACAAGTGGAAAATCAACAAAAGAGGAAGCAGTTCGAAGTTTCCTAAAGTGGGAGAATCTCTACACCTGTTGCCCTTTTTTGCGAGCAGCCCAACAGGTGTTGGGGCATTTGTGGAGCCAAAAATAATCACAAGGCGACACGTGGACTTTCGGATTAAGAAGACAAGAATGCCCTTGAGGAGCATCAGAAATCCTACGCGCGAGCAGCCGGTAATTATCATCGGTCAAGTCAAAAGCGCCCATAAAAGGTAAACAAATCTGAATTATTTCATCCATCCACATTTAAGACAATTATCTCATAAATCCACCAATTATCCCACATAAATGGAGATAATTGGCAAATTAATGAGGATATTCCTCATTAATTGGCCAATTAACTTAGCCTTAAAAGCCAAAAACACCTTAAATGGCCGGTCCTCCCTTCTCCAAAGGGGGCCGGCCACTTCCCCATTTTATTGCCCACATTCCTTTCTTTTTTCTCCTTTTTTAGCCAACAATTCAATTACTCCTTATTATCTTTTTTCATAAATATAAATCATTTCCCTATTTGATTAATTAGCCAATAAATAGGCTAATTAAACCTAGATCTCACACCAAAAAACCCTAGGCCGGCCACCCCCATTTCCTATAAATACTACCCCATTTTCTCACAAAAACCCAATTCCAATCCTTTGGCAAAAACATTCTAAACACTTTTTCTCTCTAATTCTAACTTTGGCATCGGAGGTTCTTCGGCCAAAGCCCCCCCCCCCCCAATTCATCGTGGGCGCGTGAGGCTTTTGGCCTTAACCTAAGGTGTTGATTGTTTTGTAGGTGCAAAATCGTCCAAGACCGAAGAGGAGAAAATTTGCATCCACACAACCCACACGGCAGACGTTCCAACTTCTCATGAATATGCTTCTGGCCATATTCGTACAAAGTGATACAAAGAAATTCAGAACCATGGTCTTCAGTGGTTTCAAGATGATATTTATTATCTCGAATATCTCTAAAACTCAGCAACGTTCTTCCGGAACGTGGAGAATAGAGTGCCTCCTTAATGGTCAAGATTGTACCATTAGACAACATGATACGTGCCTTTCTGTATCCTTCAATCAGGTTGGATGGGCCTGAGAGAGTTGTCAAAGGAGCTTTCTTGGGTATCAAGTTAGTAAAATAGTGTCGTTCACGCAGGATGGTGTGCGTGGTTGCACTTTCTGCCAAACAACTAACTTCTCCACTAGACATACCTAGAAATAAATTGATTGAATTGGTCACATGTATAAATATAAGTCCATTCATTCAATTAAGCAATTCGAGAAAATAATATCCATTCCAATAACAATCCATAATTCAAAACAAACCAAAACCAAACAAATTATTCCAAACACTTAGGAAAATTGTCCAAAATTAAACCATAAACCTAGTAAAATAGGGGTAGGGGCCGGCCACTCCTAGTGGGTTCGGCCACTAGGGGTAAACGCCCTAAAAATATCTCTAATTTATTCGTCCATAGGTGCTGACCCTCCTGGAAATCTGATATCTCCATTGATGTAGTTGCATTTTCCGGATGATCCACATATGCAAAGTTAGACTCACGACGGGAATGATACTTGGCAATAGCCTCAGGGGAAGCTCGGCATACGAGTGACCAATGATCCTTTGATCCACAACGATAGCACATGTCCAATTCAGTAGAAGCAGCCTGAATGAGAGATTTACCCTTGTTCTTGAAGTTTGGGACCTTAAGGGTGAGTGATGGACGCTGCCGGGTCGCAATTCTTCCCTTAGGTATGGCATTCTGTTGACCTTGGGCCCGTGGTTGGGCTTGTCCCCCATTTCCACTGCCATGACGATGTTGTCGTCGTTTCTGGCTGCGAGAATTAGTCACATGAGCTTCAGCGTGTGAGCCAGTTAGTCGAGCTTGATGGTTTCTCATCAAAAATTGGTTCTGCTTTTCAGCGAGAAGTAAAACAGAGATCAAATATGAGAACTCGGTGAATTTTTGTGCCCTATATTGTTGCTGCAGGACAATATTGGTGGCATGGAAGGTCGAATAGGTCTTCTCCAGGAGATCTGATTCGGTTAGTTCCACTTTGCAAAATTTCAACAAAGAACGGATTCTACAAACTTCAGAGTTGTATTCATTCACAGATTTAAAGTCTTGGAAGCGAAGATGCTGCAGTCGTGTCTTGCTTCAGGCAAGTATATGTCTTTCTGGTGATCGAAACGGTCAGCCAGAGCAAGCCAGAGGGTGTGTGGGTCCTCTTCAGCGAGATACTCGGTCTGCAATGCATCATGGATGTGTCTTCGAATGAAGATCATTGCAGTAGCCTTCTGAGCTTCGTCAACAGGTTTGTCGGTGATATGAGTGTCGATGGTGGCTCTAATGCCCTTTGCAGTTAAATGGAGCTTCACCTATTTCAGATAGTTTCTTCTAGAGACTTCTAGAGCAGTGAAATCGAGCTTGTTCAAGTTCGACATGTCCCTAAAACGGAGGGAAAAAACGTGAGTAGTCATATGGTAAGCCATAGACATATATCGTAGAACATACAGGTTCTTTAGACATGTATTGGTTTAATTTATGCATGAAAACTACAGGTTTCATGTGGTATGTTTTGAATGAAAACTTCAGGTTTAAAAGGCACTAAATTTGAAACTACAGGTTCAATTTAGTATTTTTATGAACAATTAGTTCATAATGAGAAGTTCCTGCAAGAAACACAGAATGCAATATACTAACTAAGTGTAGTGGATTTGAGGTTCTTCGGGAACTCAAGTGTGAGAGCTTTGTTACTACAAAAGTATGTGACGGTTCAAAGTATAAAGAGAAATTATTGAATCGTTAATGTCCAAAAGTGATATTCAGGTCAAGAATTTTGGATTCATTATCAGATTAATGGACTACATGTCACTTTTAATTAATTCAATAAATCGAGCCATACATGGTCGATTGTAGAAGCAAAATAATATTAACATAATATTATTGGATCAAAATTGTAGCCCCAAAATAATTTTGGGCTTTGTGTCGTGGGTTAAGGCACGGTATGGGTGCCTTAAGTAGAAGGCAAGGCCCAAGGGGGGGTCATGGGGTGGACTGCAGGCCACACGGGTGAGGAAACATGTCCCCGCCGCAGCTGGGTTCAAATTGAGCCGAGGGGAGGGTGCACGGGACAAGCCCAACGTTTGCTGGCTTGTGGGGTAGCGCACAGAGAAAACCCAGGGCAAAGCCTGGGGCCGTGGGTGCTGTCGCAGGAAGCCCAGCCCAAATGTTGAATGTGCGTGTGTGCGTGTGGCCTAGCCACTTGGGCTGGCAGATATGGGTGCGGGCCGAGATGGGCCGTGGGTTGCAGGCCCAGCAGAAACCTTCAGGCTGAAGCCTGGTGTCCTGGTCGCACAGGGATGGTGCGGTGCCGCACCAAATCCAATTCCCCTTTTGTTTTTTTATTTTTTTTCAAATCTCTTAGGGTTTAGGAAACCCTAATTTGCTTCTAATTTTTTTTTACACTTTGACTCACAAATTCCACATAACAATTTAATTGTGCGATGCATGAAACAAATATATATATGAACAAATACAATATATATATAGGAAGGAAAATATAAACATAGGGGGTTCATGCATCATGAGGAATGTTTTCATGCTTCAGAGTCGTTTCAAATATCTTACTTTATTTTAAGCGTACCTGATTAGCATAAAACAAATAAGCCTTTGAATTTGGTGAATGATAGCCTTCTCCTACGATGTGTCAATTCCTTAGCTCGTCAATTCCTTAGCTTTTGGTAAGAGCGTGCTGATAACGTGTTGTAGGCCTATTTGATTGAGCGATCTAGGGAGAGAGTGAGAGAGAGACGGCCGGCCACTTTAGAGAGAAAAGAGATTGAGTTAATTGTGAGGTGTGTTTGATTCACCCCATTGTGCCTTTATTTATAGTAGTAGAAAGGGTAAATACCTTTCCCTTTAGGATTACAACATTTAATAGGTAATCTACTCCTAATAGGAATATAACATACTTTCCCATATTCTCTAGAATTTACACAATCACATTCATATTCTAAATATGACTGCAACACTACTAACTTTATTTAATAAAAAATGCTTTAACTTTAATAAAAAAGGGTTCAAATTTTAATGAAAATGACAAAAGTTTTACATAATAACAAAAAAAAAATGTACGGAGGCGCGGGACTGCGCGTCACATCACACACATATACTTAACCGTTCAACCTCTTTCTCTCTCTCTCTCTCCTTCTTTCATATATTCCCATCAATTTTTCTCTCTTTTCACCTCACACATCCACATCAACCCTTTTTTTTTCACCTCTGCCCACTCTTCTCTCTCATTTCACCTCACTCCATAAACAATTTATTTTTATCTTTATTTTTATTTTATTATTTGTTTATTTGACTATTCTTTCAATTGTTTTAGAACAAACTAAGTAATAATATAACATGATCTGAAATAAATAAAAATTTCATTATTCAGTTTTATGAACATTAATACTGTCACTATTTCTTAAACAGAACATTGACTACTTCTTAAACCGAACACTATTTCTTAAACTGAACATTGACTACTTAAACTGAACAATATTTCTTAAACTAAACACTAACTATATCTTAAACGGAACACTAATAATATCGTTACTTCTTGAACTACACTGACTATTTCGCAAACTAAACACTAACTATTTCTTAAACTGAATGCTAGTACTATTACTATTTCGTAAACTAAACACTGACTATTTCTTAAACCGAACACCTTGTAAACTAAACACTGATTATTTCTTAAACCTAACACTAGTACTATCACTATTTCACAAACTAAATAGTCTATTTATTAAACCAAGTAATAGTATTATCACTATTTCGTAAACTAAGCACTGATTATTTTTCAAACCAAACACTAGTATTATCACTATTTCGTAAACTAGTACTGTCACTATTTCGTAAACTAAGCACTGACTATTTCTTAAACCAAAAACTAACTATTTCGTAAACCAAACACTGATTATTTCTTAAACCTAACACTAGTATTATCACTATTTCGTAAACTATATAGACTATTTATTAAACCAAGTAATAGTACTCTCATTATTTTGTAAACTAAGCACTGACTATTTTTCAAACCAAACACTATACTGTCACTATTTCGTAAATTAAGCACTGACTATTTCTTAAACCAAACACTAGTATGATGATGGTGGTGATGCCCATGCCCATGGCGTTCTTCATGAGATACCTAGTCATTCCTCCTTTCTTTTTCACTTTCTCTTCATGAGATACCCAAATTAAAAAAGCCAAAATCAAGTTTCTAGCAGATCGACTAAACCTCGATCACAAAAGCCAAAATCACAGTAGTGCTGGCACTGCTGGAAGGGGAGGCTAGTAAGCTTGGCCATGATGCTTTTGTGACCCTTGGATCTTCTGACCTTCGAGGCTCAACATTGAGCCTTCATGGTATAGGTTAACCAAATCATAGATTAGCTAAATCAAATCAAATATACATTCCATGTTGTATTGAAACAAATATACCCAAAAGCCAAATCAAAATATATATACCCAAGAGTATCGCCTAAAGAAAGCTAGTTGGGATTCTACGATAATACAATTCTACGAATTTTGATCAACTTTTTGAGATGATCTTAAAAGTATCGCCTAAAGAAAGCTAGTTGGGATTCATCACTCATTAGGAGACGTGATATACCTCCACAATCAGTGGTGTAGCCAGTATTTTCAAATAATAAAGTCATAATATCAATAAAGAATCTTGGACCATTTCGTCGAGCACATAGTAGGCATATGCCAATTCCTGTCCACATATGTCGAAAGTTTATGCCAACATAGGTTGACAATTACTATTATTTGTAAAGGCTTGTCGAGGGTGAATGTAAGATACTGTACAGTAATGTTGAAGGAGGCCAAGACAATACAAATATACATGAGGCTTTTAAAGTTGTTGGAGTCAAGAATAACCAACGACTTCATGCTGGCTCCGCAAGTATCCACAATGATGTTGATAAGGCTTTTTTCCATCCATTTGTGTGCTATCTTATATGTATGCGGGATTGCTTAGAGTTTATATAGAATTAGCAGCGTTATTTTGGTGAAATTTTTCTCAGTGTCACGTATTCAAGTAGAACTTCACATATCATAATACATGTAAAAAAAAGTTTACACATTTTTTTTTTATATTTCCCAACTTATTTTATAAAACGTCAAGTACCCGTTTAAATACTGAACACTTCATTAAAATTCTTAATACTCTACATCGCTCTGTCTTTTTTTATTATTTACGGACCCATCGCTATCAGGCACATTGAGACGTGAGACTAAACAAGAGAAAGGAGTGCGAAAGAGCCACAATAAACTAATGTATTGTTGTAGTTACTGTTATCACTACTGTTGCATAGTTTACCAACCACTTTACAATTGGAGTATGATTCTCTCCCCTCTTTTTTTCCCTCCCCTTCCCTTCCCTCTTAATTAAACGGTCACGGTTAAGCCACGTCAACATCTTATATTAATTTTTTATAGAAAGTGAAAAACTAAATAAGAGAATGTGAGAGAAAGGGATAGAA
This sequence comes from Cotoneaster glaucophyllus, assembly GCA_036320875.1. Classification (NCBI taxonomy): domain Eukaryota; kingdom Viridiplantae; phylum Streptophyta; class Magnoliopsida; order Rosales; family Rosaceae; genus Cotoneaster; species Cotoneaster glaucophyllus. The sequence continues at coordinate 26,789,065 of CM070061.1, forward strand.
GGGGATGGAAAGAGGAGGGGAGAGAATCCAACTCCTTTACGGTTTGTAGTTTCTCTGTTGTACATATTTCCTTTACATATGAGTAAGAGTAAAATAATGGGTTTTAATCAAAGATAATCATTTGTGTTAATTTATATGACACTTGGCACTGTTCTTCACGTGGGAGTTTATTATGTGGGGTCGAGGAAATGGGTCTACGATGCTCAAATAAGGTCTCGAGATTCAGGGTTTTGTGTCCAAGATAAAGGGGTTTTTGGGCATGTGAGGCAAGAACCACTGAAAATGATTCGTAAATAATGTTGGAGAAATTAAATTTGTAAATTAAATGATATGAAAATTGATGATTTGATTATTACTTAAATATTGATAAACGTGCTCATTTTCTATTGGTGACACATCATTTAGTTTACAAACTTAGTTTATAAATTTAGTCTCTCTAGCATTACTCTTCATATATACATAAAAGTAATGCTAAGAGAGTTTTACATATAGAGACAAAAGCTTTCACTATATCAAGAAACTCCAATAGTTTTTAAATATGTCAATGAGAGACAAAAATATAAAAAAAATTAAACCCTAACCCAAAAACATGAAAACAACGTTTTAAAATACCAGTCATACCCCTAAGGCTTTAGAGCTATTAATGAAACTCAACCCTCACAACAACAAAATTAATATGTGCCACAAACTTAACCCATCATCGACTATTTCTGCAGAATCAGTTTAAAACTATATGTAGAATCAGTTTGTATCCATATTACTAGAATCAGTTCAACTCATCTTCAACCATTTTGCATAATCAGTTCAACCCGTCATCGATTTTTTTTTGCAGAATCAGTTCAATCGGTCATCGACCATTTTTGTAGAATCAGTTCAACCTATTCTCGACCATTTTTGCAGAAGCAGTTCAACCCATTCTCGACCATTTTTGCAGAATTAATGCAACACGTTTTCAACCATTTTTGCAGAATCAGTTCAATTAATACTCGATCATTTTTGCAGAATCAGTTCAACTCGTCATTGACTATTTTTGCAGAATCAATTCAACCCGTCTTCGACCATTATTTTTCTAGGTTTTCCTAGCCTAACTCGGTGGACTAGGCTTTTCCATCTTATTGCTATGCTTGCCAGAGTTTTCTAGCATATTCCATCTTTGATAATAGAATATAGTTGATGACGGTTCTAACTTCAGCAGAGCCTCCAAATTTTAATTTAGTGTCTATGAATTAACATGCCAATTATACTTTAGGGATAAACCGCAATTTTTTTTCTTTTCTGTTAAGCACAGAATGCATGCATCCAATTGATTGACCAAGAATCTTTTCATAGGAAGTATTTATGTTTGTTTCTCCATATCCAGCCATGAGGGCTCATGAATTAAGATCATCAGTATAAGATGATAACTTTTACTAGGAAAAGCTAAGATCATCAGTATAGGATGATAAGTTTTATTAGGAAAAGCCTATTAGAGTAAGTTTGATCAAAGTCCAGTTTAAACCAATTTAATAGTAATCCAATAATATTGTTTCATTTGTCCATCAACTAATATAGAAATAAGGCCAAAATTCAAGTTTCCAAAGAAAGCATCAACATGTGCATATGCAGATTGCAAACCGGAATAGCACAAGCAGCAATATCGAAATCACAACAACCAAAACAATAACAAGACGAGCCGGATCTCACCTTACAGCTTCGACTTTTGCTCTCATTTCTTCCTAATTTCAATTAACCTCAAAGTATCAAATTTGCTTGTGCAAAAACGTTGAAGTAGCCGAGCAAATGAGTTAAGAGAGAAGGATAAAAGCAAAAATCGGGCCAATATTTTTGCGAGAGAGAGGGAAGGGAGCAAAAGATGAAATGTTTAAAAAGTGTTGTTTCAATATAAAATTAAGTATTACAAGTATACTTTATATGTAATTTTTCTTAATGTTAAAGAGATTAAAGTTTTAAATGAAATTTTGTAAACTAAATGATGTGATTGAAGATGATTAGATTATTATTTAAGTATTGATTAACGTGCTTATTTTCTACTGGTGACACATCATTTGGTTTGCAAATTTGGTTTAAAAATTTAGTCTTCCTAACATTACTTTATACGTAAACAAGGAAGTCACAAATAACATTCAAATGAAGTTACAAATAAATTCAACTAGGCATTTGCGAATTTCTCTTGACACATGTATACGCAAATTCCTAACTTCATTAGTTTGAGTTTTAATCGTTTTTATGTTTTGTCAACTTATTAGTTTGGTTCTTTATGTAAAAGAATCATTTATTTTTCTTTCTTGATGATTTTTATTTTTTATTTTTCTCAACTTGTTTTACAAGTTATTAATTTTCAAATTTTGTTTCAGAGGAGTTAGGTCTCATTTCTCCACCTTTTTTTCTTGTATCTTTCTCGTTTTGTTTCTAAATGATCAAGTTTATGTCCTCCTCTTTACATGTATATTTTTGTTCATGTATTTTGACGGGTAAGATTTATGTCATTTTATGATGACTAAGTATAATTTATTTTTCATATCAACTCTAAACTTCTCCTTGTAACGCCAAAGTTTATTAATCCTATATGTAACTAATGATGGAATCAGTTCTACGTAAACAGTCTCAAACAAGCAAGTACACGAGAACACTAATGGTTATCTTATATTGCAAATAGTATTTCCCAACCTTAATTATACGTAGGGACTGTAAATATTTTCATCAAACTTGGTGATCTGATTCGATGTACAATAACTCTTTAATGAAAATGGATCGAGTCAAATTCAGGGTTTTAAAACTCAGCGTCAAAGCTACAAGTTCGACCTTCTTCATCACAACCTTTATTAGCATGTCCTTCTACCCAATGAGCTATGGAACGACCATGTATATATCATGTGTGTGAAGTTTAGGATCCAATACTCACTGTATCCATACAACGGCTTTACACTAACTCCTCGTGTTTTGATTACGTGACAAATTGTGAGAAGCACTTCGTATAACTAATATGTTCACACTCGTTTCTTTGAGTAAGATATTCTTCATGGATATTTTTTTTATCGTTAAAGAAGATTGATTGGAGATGATAGCTAATCATGAACAAAAATTTTACCATACTCTCATCGAAGTATTGGAATATTGAACGACCAAAAAATCTGATGTATAGTAAGGTAAGGTGCATGTCAGAAATCCCTCAATGCAAAACTTCTGAAATGGGATGATCAGTACGTTACTCTCTATTGTCCAGCATCCGTGCAGTCACGTGATCCAAGATAACCAAACATAGCATGCAGCATCATGTATTGTCTCATATACGACCGCATTCAAAAGAAGAAAAACACTGACAGTTATAATCAATTAATTAATTGGAATAAGTTACAAACTCGTATAAGCTTTGTCTTGCTCATATATTTATGACGTGGCCTAAAAAGAGAGAATTTATTGTTCATGAATATAATTTGGTATATGCGTAAATGAAAGACTTGCATACATTCTTCGAAATTACTATCACATGCACTCTTCAAAAAATCACACTTATGTCAGGATAGCATGCTTTTTTTTTTTAATGCGATATTGCGTTAGTGGTCTGTAACGTTTTAGAAGTACATGCACAATTAAAATCATGAACCAACGTACTCGTTCAATCTAGCGACACTCAATCAACTCAGTTAACGGCTTTAAGGCAGCATGAGTAAGTCTGTGCACTCTATAGGTGACATGGCCTATTTTTTTTATTTATACAACAATATATTTATATTAAGGGGTAAAGGATTTAGGCTAAGCTATACATAATGAGTCTGCAATAATAATATGGTGTCAAAGTTATCATTCATAAAAGTCAAACTTAAGACGTTTCACTTACAAGTGAATATAAGAACGTCACTAAATCATAGTATAAAGTGACTGGGCTAATGTTATGTGTTGTACTAGGAAATATTTGTGGAGCCAAAAAATATCACAAGATGACACGTGAATTTTTTGACAAAAGAAGACCAAATTACCCTTGGAGCATATCAAGATTCCTACAAGCAAACAGCAGACAATTATCCCACAATCAAGTTCAAAAGTGCCCAAAATAGGTAACAACTTATTACCTATTTCATCTAAGGTAATTTCCAAAGCCTAATTTATTTCATACATTTCCTATTTTATTATTTAGCTAAATAATAAATTCATTCCATATTACCTAAAACCTTCTTTTTAAACCCTAATAATTGATTAATTAAGGGATTAATTACCTAATTAATCCCCTAATTGTCAAATAAACCACCCAAAACCACATTAGTGGCCGGCCAATTCCCTCAAAAATAATCCATCTCTTTTCTCCACCTTTTCCACCATTTTCCCTTTTTTAATTACCCTAATTAACTAGCCAATTAATCCCATAAACCACCAAAATATTCATTTCATGTTTAATTAGCCAATTAATTGACTAATTAAACCCAAATTAAACCCAAAAAGCCCTACCAAAACCGGCCACCTCCTATCCCTATAAATAGATGCCTATTCTCACCAAAAAACCAATCCCAACACTTTGGCAAAAATCCCAAAATTCTCTAAACACTCTTTCTCTCTAAATTCTAACTTTGGCATCGGAGGTTCTTCGGCCAAAGGCCCCCCCCCATTCATCGTGGGCGCGTGAGGCTCTTGGCCTTGACCTAAGGTGTTAATTGTTTTGTAGGTGCAAAATTGTCCAAGATCAAGGAGGAGAAAATTTGCATCCACAAATTGGTGCTTTCATTGAGAGCAAGAAATCCACACTCGTAGAAGACTCTCGCATAAAAAAGGTTTTTTTTCTCTAATTTCTAGTCCACTTGTATTTTTTTCATACGTTCTTATTATTAGAATTTTTGATTTGCAAAGGTTCTTTGATAAAACGTATAAAAAAAAATACAATGGCTAGAAAATTTAGAAAATTCCACGAGTGAAAATTCAAATATTCAAGAATTGGGACCGCGACGATCCACAAGATTAAATGTGATCCTAAGTGGAGCGGCACCACCACCACGAGTTTCCACCATGGGAACCACCGCGGTGGCTACCACGGTAGCCACCCACGGCGAGGTCCATGGCACCATCACCACGGCCCGAGCCGTGCCATCCAAGGCTAAGGCCCAAGCCATGTTACTCTAAGCCCAACACGAGCCCAATGCGTTGTCGAGCCGAGCCCAAGCCTCGCACCCACGTGTGCCACACGCCAAGCAGCCCACTCCCGTGGCCCAGCCTGCTCCCGCCGAGCAGCCCACTCTCGTGGTCCAGCCTGCTCCCGTCGAGCAGCCAACTCCCGTGGTCCAGCCTGCTCCCGTCGAGCAGCCAACTCCCGTGGCCCAGCCTGCTCCCGCCGAGCAGCCCACTTTTGTGGCCCAGCCTGCTCCCACCGAGCAACTCACTACAGTGGTCCAGCCTGCTCCCGTGGCCCATGTTGCTCCCGTGGCCTTTCAAGCAGCCCAAGTAGGCCCAAGATCATCCAGACCTATCATCGAGCCGGGGGCATTCTCACCATATTTCTCTGTGGATTTGGCATTTCCCAACTTAAATTTCGCGCCCGGAGTCTACCACCCTTCCATTGCTGAAAGGGGCACATTCCTTCCAAGCTTTTCCAATCTAAATGGCGAACAACACTTGTCTCGACAAGTCATAGAGTTGACCAGCGCCCTAGCACAGCAGACGACCTTGGTGAACCAGCTCTTGTAGCACATTAAGATGCAACGTGCCCCTGACGAGGTGTCCCAAAGTAGGACGAGGGCAGACGAAAAGCCTCTCCAGCAGCGTCCCGGCAAGCAGCCACTCGACCAGCTGCGAACCGAGCGTTCTAATAGAGTGCATTCCCAACTGGGCCCCCGAGATAGCGTATACTCCCGTCTTAGCGCGTGGTGTAGCGTGCACTCTCAGTTAGGCCCACGGACAAACATACACTCACGGTTGAGGCCACATTCCGATAATCAACATGAGCAACCTTCCAAGTGAAGTGTTCATTCGCGGCAAGGCCCGCAAGGAGCATCATCCACCTCACGTCGGAGTAGGCAGCACAATGGACGGAGAGAAGCAGTCACTCAATTCGGCTCAAGTTCAACCAGTAGCCACACCCACTGTTGCCGCGACATAGACGAGCCGAACACATGGAAGAGCAGCCTAGACCAGCAGGTCACAATCGGGGGTAGCCGAGAGCTCTGCTACCTTAACAAAGGCAAAACTTCCATGTTCTCCAGTGCGAGAGGGTAAACCAATCCCCCGACACCCATCTGGGTAAGCTCTCCAGTGCGAGAGGATAAACTAATTGCTCTCCAGTGCGATAGGGTAAACCAATTCCCCGACACCCATATGGGTCTGCTCTCCAGTGCGAGAGGATAAACTAATTGCTCTCCAGTACGATAGGGTAAACCAATTCACTGACACCCATCTGGGTAAGCTCTTCCGTGCAAGAAGGTCATATACCTCAAAAGATCAAATGCTTGAAGACCAACTAGGCAGCGAATAGTCAGGGGGCAGCAGCCACTTTGTACTTAATAGTTCGCTCATCTGACACTTCATCTTAGCAGTTTCGATCTCGACAGCTCCATCCTTGACTGCTCCATCTACGGTAGCTGAGAAATCAAACTCAAGCAGTTTCCTCATTTTTGGCAAGCAACCCAGACGTGGCAGCCCAAACTGTTGCCCATGCCATGCCATTTCCTCGGCCCATGCCGAGCCAATCCTTGGCTCTAGCCAAGCCAATCCTTGGCTCTAGCCAAGCCAATCAACCCAACCAGTGACCCCTTGCCACAACACCTCCTCGGCCCATGCCGAATTGACTCTGGCCCCTGCCAGCCGACGTGTTGCACCAGCCCGACGGCTACCCCGCGACAACACTATCCAAAAAGAAGACAAGAAAAATTAAAATTTTCTTACATCGGTGCGGCACGGAGAAGACGAAGAAATCAACGAAAGACGGTCCTTTGCACGGGCAAGATGTAGAAAATTGCTAGAGGAGGGGGAACAAATATCCTCTAAGCTCTCTCTCTCTTGTAGGGTAGAATAAATCACTCTCCAAAGTTGATTTAATAACCCACTTAAGGTGGACTTAAATAGGCTTTGAGAGAAATTTATTTCCCTTTTCTAGAAGGATCTAATTTCCTATTAAAGAGGGAATCTACATCAAAATAGGAAGCAGTCCTACGTTTCCTAAAGCAAGAAGATCTCTACACCTGCTGCCCTTTCCTACGAGCAGCTCAACAGGTGTGGGGGCATTTGTGGAACCAAAAAATATCACAAGGTGACATGTGGATTTTTTGACAAAAGAAGACCAAATTACCCTTGGAGCATATCAAGATTCCTACGCGCAAACAGCAGGCAATTATCCCACAATCAAGTTCAAAAGTGCCCAAAATAGGTAACAACTTATTACCTATTTCATCTAAGGTAATTTCCAAAGCCTAAATTTATTTCATACATTTCCTATTTTATTATTTAGCTAAATGGTTAGCTAAATAATAAATTCATTCCATATTACCTAAAACCTTCTTTTTAAACCCTAATAATTGATTAATTAAGGGATTAATTACCTAATTAATCCCCTAATTGTCAAATAAACCACTCAAAACCACATTAGTGGCCGGCCAATTCCCTCAAAAATAATCCATCTCTTTTCTCCACCTTTTCCACCATTTTCCCTTTTTTAATTACCCTAATTAAATAGCCAATTAATCCCATAAACCACCAAAATATTCATTTCATGTTTAATTAGCCAATTAATTGGCTAATTAAACCCAAATTAAACCCAAAAAGCCCTACCAAAACCGGCCACCTCCTATCCCTATAAATAGATGCCTATTCTCACCAAAAAACCAATCTCAACACTTTGGCAAAAATCCCAAAATTCTCTAAACACTCTTTCTCTCTAAATTCTAACTTTGGCATCGGAGGTTCTTCGGCCAAAGTCCCCCCTCATTCATCGTGGGCGCGTGAGGCTCTTGGCCTTGACCTAAGGTGTTAATTGTTTTGTAGGTGCAAAATTGTCCAAGATCAAGGAGGAGAAAATTTGCATCCACAATATTAATTTCTAATCAATTTGTTTTGGAAAATTAAGTCAATTTCTTATGCTGTGAGTTCAGATTAATTGACATGGTTTTCACATTGGTTCAATTTCCCTTTATCTAAACTCAGATAATATAAGTCACAATGACAAGTCTTAATTAAGTTGATTTTGATTTCATGGTTTAGAAGCCAACTAGGTGTTAGCCTGTTATGGCCGAGCATTTTTGCTCCAACCACAATCTTCACGCGTTAATGTGATGTGGATCGATGGTGCAATATCAACAATGCAGTCTTTTTCCACCACTAATGGTATTTGTATAGACTATTTCAAAAGATTAAATAAAAAAAATGTATGTATTATATACAATATGATTGATTTCTTGGCAAGTAATAACAATACAAAGTGAGAACAATTTTGTTAAAAGATGTCATATGTTTAAGAAATAAAAATGTACATCTCATCAAACTCAAGAGATGACATCACTTAATGAAACTATTATCTCACTCAGCGTCCCAACAATACGACAATTGGCGAATCAATTATATAGATGTCAATTAGACATGAAAGAAGAAAATCATGTAGAAGATCTTGTAACTTTAGGTCATTGTTAGAGATATTTGTACTAAGAAGAAATAGGGTCCATATAAACTTGTTGATTGCAGAGAGTGAGAGAGACATGCAGATGCAAGTCGATATGTGGTGTGGGTGAGTATTAAGCAGGCATGCCAAGAGTGCATTATGTTTGTCAAAAAGTGCATGCGACGAGGGTAATAGTCACAACAATTGGTGGCTGTCATGTGCTGCGGGGACGGTGACACCAAAATACTTGGTCCTTTTGCACTCATGAACGATCCACGCTTACTACAGAGAGAGAGAGAGAGAGAGAGAGAGAGAGAGAGAGAGAGAGAGAGAGAGAGAGAGAGAGAGAGAGTACATTGAAGGTTATTCATGTTGTTTAATTAGTATTTTTTTTAAATGAGATATTTCATTAAATTTAATTGGAAACGTTTACACCAAAAGTCAAAATATTAAACAATTACTCTGACTCCAAACAGCATGAATATTTAAGGACATAAAAGTTTGTTATGTAATATGAAAATTAGTATTGTTTTGTGTCTTCTTACAATACAGTTTCATAATTCGAATCTTTTATTTTTCAAGTCTCATTCAATGATAATCTTTGAGAGCAATCGATTATATAGGAAAATATTATCTAACCATCATCAAAGAAATATATATTAATTATGAAGACAATGATATCAACCAACATTGAAATATGAAGATAATAATCAAATAGTTATAACTTATACGATTTATGATTGAGTTATTTTGTCGGTAGATTATCTGACCTAAAAGAACATAAATACGTATTAAATTACAAGTGCAACACTTACTCTATCCAAACACAAAGATGGGGTGGTCAATCAGTAGTATGATTTTCTTTCCGCCAAATCCCTTCTTCTCCAGTCCCCTCCTCTCTCACTTTTTTTTTTGTTTCTTTATAAAGAAGTCAACACCAGATGTTGACAAGACCCCGTTCAAATATAAAGTTGGAGAGGAGGGGAATTTAGAAGGGAGAGAATTTTACTCTGGTAAAAAATGACAACTTCATCAAATTTTTGTTATATAATTCTCATTATCCTTACATTTCTTTTACTTTAATATGCCAAAATCAATGTGTGGCTCCCCATAAGAAAATCACAATATGATATAGTAGATTTACAAGGTAGCGGTAAGAGGAAAAAGGGTGATAGAAATTGTGTACGGTTTGGGAAGAGCCAATATATGTTTTTTTCCATGTGAATTGTAGCATCTTATCTGTAAATAATTTTCTTTCCTTCTTTTCCAAACAATGCCGATAACTCGATTCCTTTTACACCAGAAAGCTAAAGTTACTTTAAATTTGATAGTGAAAATTTGAAATCTCTCCCTTTCTAAATGCGCATGGCTAAGGAATTTGGCAATTGATAAAAGAGGATCAATGCTTCTTTAGCAAGAAACTTTAGCTTAGGGATGAAAAAGAGAATTCCATATTTGGTTTGAAATGTACAACCGGTCATAGTTTTTTTGTCCTTTGTTTTTGTCAAAAGGTCCTTTATTAAATACTAATAAGAATGTTTACCTCTTCAGTCAAGATACTAAAAAGAAATTTAGGACCAATTTGTAGACATAAAAAATTTGGTGGTCAATAATTCAAAATTTGACCACTTGACTAGTTGAAATTGGCTAGGCCAATTCATAGGTAACACATGACAAAGCGAGCAATTAGGAATGGCACATGTCAATATCTGAGACCTCCTTCAAACAAATTAAATCAAGTACAAAAGGGAACAAATTAACCCTAATTTGATTAATATATCAATTAGGGTTTAATTTCCTAAATAAAAGATTCTGATTTAACTAAGAGCTAAATTGAATAATTAGCTCAAATTAAATCAAATTAGAAAATTAATCTCACAAATTACAGAATTCAAATTTGGGATTCTAAACTAATACACAATCCCTTGCATATAAATAATAGGCTCATCTTTAAGAAACAAACTTGAGGGAAAGGAAGCAAGCTCAAGCCTTTGGAGAAAACCAGAAAATTCTCTGGCCAAAGCAAATACCAAACACTCAAACACGCTTGTGTTCTTCACCAGGCTGGTGGAGAATAAACAAGCACAACAAACACATATGTCTATTCATCCACTACCAAAGCCAAAGATCACCCACCCCATGGCACAATTGGTGGTCCCGATTTGTTCAGAATCAAGCATCGACAACCATTGAAGAAATGAAAGCCCGATTCAAGTCCAAGTGTTCACCATTCTTGCATCAAATTCTACTTTGGAGATTGAATCAGAGCAATATTGTTGTAAACAAATAAACCACAAAGATTATAACCGTAAACATCCTTAATAGTAATACACAAATTTATTTTGTACACGTGTTCTTGTTTTAATCATAGCAGGAAATTTCGTGTTTATAGTCTCACAGGTGAATTCCACCATGCTTAACTGCGTATAGGCCACACTATTGTTATCACGAAGAGAAAACAAAAACACAACGGATCTTAATAATTTTGTAAACATGCATCCTGTAGAGACACATTGAGAGGCCGATTCTTAACCATTGATTGATGAAGGTCAATTATAAAACAAATCAATGAAAAACAAACATGCATCACGTTTAAATTAACGAAGGATTAACATTTGCATTATAATTAATAAATCAAAGCTAGTAGCTAAATTATCATGTTTTAGGTGGCTTACTTTTTGAACAGAGGCTACTACTCAACAATTTACTTGTCTCTATCAAGAAAAAATTTCAGTCTCTTCTCATCCAGACAGCCTCACACTTGATTAAAAAATTGGTAAAGTTCAACTGAACTTTCACAATCATGCTTTTTTGTAAACCAAATAACACGACTGGGGTGATGTTAAGGCTTATGGCGCAAGGCATGATATGATTTCTTAAGATATTGCTTGGAGGATTAAAGATTTATAGGAATGAATAGCCTTTGTCAAGCCTTTGGACCCACTCTCTTAAAACTCTCTCAACTTACCCATCAATCATCATGGCATTTCTTAAGAGATTATAATTGTTGGTTGAGGCCACAAAGTCTTGGTATTATACATCTTGAGTAGAAGAGTTTTAGAACTCGTTTGGAATTGTTTTTTAAATGATTAAAAACGTTCTTAGAGAAAATGTTTTTGAATTCCAAAAACAAATCCAAAAGCACTTCAGAAGAAGAACATGCTTTTGTAGGATTCATTTGCGTTTTTACTAAAGATTGGTTCCAAAATCATTTTCATTAAAAACACTTTTAGTTATTTAAAAGAACTTTCAAACGAGTTTTATATTTAGTAAAATGTATTATTTGCATTATCTTTAAGGAGACGATTTTCTATTTATCCAATTAAAAGGTCAAAAATCAAATAGGAGTGTGCATGGGTAGGAAATGTATGTGTAAAAATCACTTCCCGGTCTTTAAAGTAGGATCATATTACAATATCAGAATTTAACTAGACATGAGATAAGCTAGCACCTTTGCAATACTCATGATACACTCAACTAAACTACGATGATGCCTCATGAAATATCATGAAATTTTCCGCTTAAGTACGGTGGCACCTTACATTTAAGATTTTATTTTGGAAGTAACTTATAATGCTTATAGAAGAAAACATAAACAGTAAATGGGAAGAAAATTCTTTACTTAGGGATTAATGAGAATCCCGTTCCGACGGAAACATCCATCTTGCATTGCAAGGGCTGCAGTGCATGTTGGATTTGTGCTAAGTGGGCTGTTAGGTCAACTGGCTGGGCCTTCACTATTAAAGGTTTCTGATCTAATAAGGCCCAACCTAGGAGAGGTAGCTCTGTTTTTTTTTTTGAGAACGGAGAGGTAGCTCTGTTTGAATAAAGTGTTACTGTGTAACTTATATCCATGACAAGGAAACAATCTAATTACAACCCACAAGTTTACAATGTTAAGTGGTTATGAACTTACGGAGAAAGGTTTTAACGTCATTCGAGGTAGGAGTGGCACTTGGGACAGAAAACCGAAATCAAAACATTGACCAAACTGAACCACACTAAATGGTTCAGTTTTGTGGTATTGAAATGGTTTATGTTTGAAACTGAACTAAAAACAATTTGGTTTCTATTCATAATATTTGAAATTGAACCGAAACCAAACCGAACCACATAATATAAAAAATATTTAATTTAATTAGCAAACTAGGTTTTGGGGTGTTTGGTTATTTGACGGAGTCCATACATGAATTTGGATTTTTTTTTTTTTTTTTTTTTTTTGGTGGAATTTTGGTATAGTGTTTATTGGTTGCTAGGATTTGTTTTTCCGTTTTGATTTTGAAACAAAGGAATGTCATTGAATTTTAGTATGGTGGTTATCAATTTTGGTTTTACTTACTGCAAACTGTTCTTCTCCTCTGTTTTGGGGCCAAAACAAACTGAAAAAAACTACTGAAAAAAACTTTAAAAAAAAAGTTTGGAACCCCAAATAGAAATAGACGTAAGCTAAGCCAAATTTTTAACGGGCCTATAAGTTAGGCCTAAACCGAAACTAAAACCATTTGAAACCTAATTGAACCAAAATCATTTTTGAAACCTAATCGAACCAAAACCATTTGAAACCTAATCGAACCAAAACCATTTTTGAAACCTAATCTAACCAAAACCGAATGGTTTGGTTTCACTTTGTTTCTCGTTATCAAACCAAATCGAACCAAACAACAATAACTTTTCAATTTCGGTTTTGATTTTACCTAAAAACCGCCCGCACGAAACCGTGTCCAGACCTACAGCAAGGATATATCTCCATCTAGTAACACTCATAATGTAATCAAGTTTATGAAAATACCAACGTGACGTGTAAGACTCTTAATTATGATGACTGAGATGCTCCATAGTCCATACAGGAAAAAGTAAGCTTAGAGTTTACACCTTAAATACTAGGGTGGTGTTATCCCTAACTCATTTTTACTCTCCACACATTGTTTGTTAATTTATATCATTTGATATTCTTCAATTAATTCGATTCGATGGCCGAAAATCGAGACAGAAGAATGGAAGGTAAAAAGGAGTGTGGATAGCCCTACCCAAATTCTACATGTCTCCTTTTAGCAAGAATCTGCATATTCCCCATGGGGTAAAAAAGAGTGTGGATAGCACCACCCAAATTCTAATGCCTCCTCGTTGTCGAAAATGCTCTTCCTCTTGTTGCATTGTGAAAGGAGGAGTCTGGTTTAAAGTAATTCGCTTTCCTTTTCTTTTTCAATGGATTTTTGCTGTAAAGGTTTCATGACAGAATGTTTGGGGGATTTTGAGTTAAGAGGTTTACAGACAGGGTTAAAGAAGAGTAAATCGTAGTGGTGCATTTTGTGTAAGAATGATTTGGATACTTTCGATCACACTTTTTATTATGTTGTCCTGTGGTTTTGAGTCTTTGGTTGAATACCATGCTTGCAAAGCTCAAGGTTTCCGGCAGCCACTTTGTTCTAAATTTTTATTTGTTTTTTTTTTTTAATTTGATCATAAAAGAGGTATCATGCTTGCCCCTTACTCAGCTGCATGTTGTAGGTTGGTGATTTTGCCATTGACAATGGAGAAGGCATTAGCAGGACATTACACCGAAGCCTTCATCAGAGATGCTCATTGGAGGAATACAGGTGAGGTAGCCATGGTTATTTTCAAATAATAGTCAGTTCTTTCTTTTATTCCTTATATTTAATTTTTCATTCTTTTCACTGGATTCTTAAGCATGATATTCAAGTATTGATCTCTGTCTTGTGTTAAAATAATGGTGGTAGTGTATCGATCCCTTTATGCTAATTCGTAAATGTTTCTCTTTGATTTCTATCTAATTTACTTATATTGAATGCATAAAAGTTAAAGTTCTTTATTGTTCAGTTACATTATTTCCATCATTTTTAGAGTGTGACACTAGTGGCTCGTTTACTAATCCGTAATCAGATTGAATGAAATTGAATTGAGGAGGAATTGGATTGAGGATGAAACAGAATTAAATTCCTGTTAAAGTTGTTTACTAAACTAAACTGGAATCGGAATACAAATGATATTGGTTCCATATATATTGTTTACTAATTCATTGAAATCGGAATTAAAGCTAGCTTGATTACTAAATTGTCATTGTTGAAAATAAATTATTTTTATACTATAATTATTAAAAATTAAGTTTATCTATATAAAATTAAATTTATCTTTACAAACTTTATCTTTTCTCCCTCCCAACCTCTCATTCCCATCTTTTCTTCACCGACTTCCAAAGCACTCCCAGTCTCCCACGCCTCTTCGTTTAAACAGTGGTAAATTTCTTGTAGCAAGAGTCACACTTGAGGCAGCAAGAGAGACAACAATTAGCAGAGGAGCAAGCCCGGGCATCCACCCTTACATCTGTAAAGCAGGAATTGGAGGAAAAGCTTGCAGCTATGTCTAGAAAGGCTTCAGGTACAAAAAACCATCCAAATGTACATTTCTACACCATAAAGAATTTCAGAAAATCTCCTTTCAGATGTTCAAGTTATAAAATGGAGAGGACTTTAGGTCTTGCTGCCTTTTTCTTTCCTAGCTCACACAACCCTTCCCACCACCCATCATACTCACAGGTCCTCCATGCTCCCCCAATCCTCCATATCTTCTTCTTCCCTAGCCCCCACAACCTCCCATATTCACAGATACACCCACTGCCTCCCATATTCACGTCATCCGACCACACCTGCCACCTCCCAATTTAGGTGGATTTGCAGAAGACGAATTCAGAGGCAATTTAGGAACAAAAGTCTGATTCCTGGAGGACACCAATTCAAAGAATTCAATTACCACCTATTGCTAGAGAATCCGACTCCGGGAAATTCTAAAGTGTGATTCCGGAATTCATCTGGGTCCCACACGATTTTTGATTCCTCTCACGTTAGTAAACACCGGTGTAATCCGTAATCAGAATTCAATTCCGTTTCTCGACTCCCATTACCCTTAGGTAAACACTCCATAGGAGATGAAGAGGCCAGCTGGCGGGGGGTTCAGAAGACAGTGCAAGAAAGGAAAGGCCCTGCAACACTAGTTGTGGGGTGGGGATAGTTTCAGAGGATGAATTGAGATTTCATTGTAGCCTAGAAACAACAGCGGATGCTATCCTCTAAGGTATGCTTCTTTGGAAAAATCAATTCTTTGTCCTTTTATCTTCCTTCTGTAAATTAATTCTGAAATCATGGTATGTTGGTGAAGGTCATTTCCCAAAATTTGAGGTTCTTAAAATGCACTCTCGGGGACTGGAAACTACCACAACAACAACAACAAAGCCTTTTTCCCATTAAGTCGGGTCAGTTGTATAAATCCTAAAACGTTATTGCGCTCGGTTCTGTGTCACGTCTTCTGTTAGATCCAAGTACTTTAAGTCTTTTCTTAGAGTCTCTTCCAAAGTCTTCCTAGGTCTTCCTCTATCCCTTCAGCCCTAAACCTCTGTTCTGTAATCACATCATCTAACCGAGAGAGTTAGTATGCATTTGTTTCACATGTCCAAACCACCGTAACCGATTTTCTCTCATCTTTCCTTCAATTTCGACTACTCCTACTTTACCTCGGACATGTCCAAACCAGCGCAATGAAGCATTCTCATCTCCGCTCCGCTACACCCATGTTATGTATGTGTTGATGCTTCACCGTCCAACATTTTGTGCCATAAAGCATTGCCGACCTTATTGTCGTCCTATAAAATTTTCCCTTGAGTTTCAGTGGCATATGACGGTCACACAACACGTTGGATGCACTCTTCCACTTCATCCATCCAGCTTGTATTCTATGGTTGAGGTCTCCATCCAATTCTCCGTTCGATTGCAAGATAGATCCTAGGTAGCGAAAGCGGTCGCTCTTTGGTACTTCCTGATCTCCAATCCTCATCCCTAACTCATTTGAGCCTCATTTTTCACTGAACTTGCACTCCATATACTCTGTCTTTGACCGACTTTGATGAAGACCTTTAGATTCCAACACTTATCTTCAAAGGTTAAGCTTCGCATTTACTCCTTCCTGAGTTTCATCTATCAACACTATATCGTCTGTGAAAAGCATACACCAAGGAATATCATCTTGAATATATCCTGTTAACTCATCTATTACCAATGCAAAAAGGTAAGGACTTAAAGATGAGCCTTGATGTAACCCTATAGTTATGGGGAAGCTTTCGGTTTGTCTTTCATGAGTTCTTACGGCAGTCCTTACTCCATCGTACATATCCTTTATAGCTTGAATATATGCTACTCATACTTCTTTCTTCTCTAAAATCATCTAAAGAATGTTTGCTAGGACCTTATCATACGCTTTTTTCAAATCTATAAAGACCATGTGCAAATCCTTTTTCATATCTCTGTATCTTTCCATCGATCTTCGTAAGAGATAGATTGCCTCAATGGTTGAGCGCCCTTGCATGAACTCAGATTGGTTGTCCTAGACTTGTGTCTCTTGCCTCAGTCTATGCTCAACTCGTGTCTTCATGGTTGATCGCCCTGGCATGAACCCGACTGGAAACTACTGAAATGGAAAATTTTGTTTACAGTTCCTTGGATGAAGAGGATGAAGATGTTTTTGAAGATGCTGTAGATATTGTTGATAAAGGATCTGGCAATACTGATTTCAATCCTGAGGTCTCTCCAAATATGCGAGAGGATTATTGGGGTGTTTGTTTATGGGGTAAGACATATCTACCTTGAAACAACCACTTGGAACAAGAAACTGGTATAGGACAAGGACAAATGCTTGAAAAGTGAACCTATTGCAAACAGTTTTCCGTCATACTTGTGCTTCTGAGTGCTTAATGCAGGAAAAATGAGAGAAGACAATAAACCCCATTGGATAGTAACACAAGAATTCATATTCCAATCTACATGTGTCGAATTCTTCAATTGGTTCACCTCTGTTTCTTTTAGAAGAAATGACAAATTAAATAGCCGGGTAGCACTTGCTTCTCTCTTCTTTTGGATATACGGCGGAACTTTTTTCATTCTTAACACTTCGGTTTATGACTCACAAATCACAGCAGCAGAGGAGAAAATTTTGAAATTATCTTTGAACTACTGGCAAAGGCTAAGTGATCTGTGAATCATTGAGTAGCCTCTTATTTAATATGTCCCTATAAACTATTCTTGCTATCTCATAGCTTTTCGATCACTATAAGATTATGTATACTATGTGCTGATAATCGGGCTATCATGGTTGACTGAAATTGCAGTATTGTTCAGGCCAGTAGATGACAGTGAACATAAATTAAAAGTAGAGGACGAGTGTGATTACTCGAGCAATTTTCAAGTACAATACTTATAATATGAGCAGTTAATGTAGATCCTAGAAGCCAGCGTGATACAAGTGATTAAACAGTTGAAGATGGATGAAGCTGCTGCCCAGTTAACAGATGATATCAGCCTGGCAGATGCATTACTTGCCTTGCAATCGAAGCTCAAGAAGAATCCGCCGCTTCAAGCTGTTGCTAAATCTTATGAAGCGCCCATTTATGTGACTAAGGTAATCAAAATTATACTTTCTTTGTTTTACCAAAAACTTTTCATTGATATGGTTCTACCATTGATTTCTCCTCCTTCTAGTCAAACTAGTTGATGGAAATTAGAAAGGCAGTTCGGGCATTAATAAGTGATCATAAAGATGGGCTAAGGGATTATGGATCAGTAGAGAATTTGAAGACATCTGAGAAGATGCTTTAGAGGTGACTTTGATTAATCAGTAGTAATCCATGTGGAGCATTAAGTCTAATCAAAGTCTAGTTCAATAATTTTGCTTGCAATACGGTTCGATAAAATTGTTATCCATCTTACAAGAGGCAAGAATAGCCATAGAGCAGGTTGTAATTCCAAAAGGGGAACCAGTGGAACTTCTTCCGAGGCCATCCCACATTATGTCTGCTCAGATGAACCTTATTCGCAAGTACTAACTAGAAGCAGAAAGAATTAGTAAAGAACCGGATGTGTGTCTCCGTATCCTTCCATTTCATACTACAGCGAGTCAGTGACAGAAGATAATCATGCTAGGCTTGCTAGCGAAAGAATCGATGCCAATGATGTACTTGATGACTTTCTTGGTACCAACGGTAGCACGAATGGTTCACTCCCCATTGTGGACAGATTACCACTACTTCCTGAATAGGATGTTGTCACAGAGTATTGCTAGTCTTTTGTTGCTAAACCTCACGACGCTACCTACGAGGGGTGAGGGTCTGCAAATCTGTAACATTACATTGTGTTACCATGTTCATAAGAGAGAAACGTGAAGATAAGTTTGATAACAATTGATCAGGTATGTATGATTCCATTGAGCACTCTTAGCAGCTTAATTTCTTCTTATTGTTTGCCTTTTCAAGTCTGCTTGTATTTGAAGGTTGACTACACACCTTTAAAATTATATTCAACGAAGAATGAGGCCAAGAAAGCCGTGAGAGAAGTGAAGTTAGCAGCTTTTGATGATCTGTATAAGCGATTAGATACTAAAGGAGAGTTAGATATCTATAAACTTGCTAGAAAACGAGAAAGGAAGGCAAGAAACTTGAACTAAGTAAGGTATGATGAGAATGGAAAATGTTATAGCTACGGAGAACGTTGTTAAAGATAGATGAGAGCTTCTTTGGGTAAGTTGCTAACTCAGAAGATTAGAAATTATCCTTCTACTGTCGCTAACTCAGAAGATTAGAAATTATCCTTCTACTGTCGAATTAGGAAAGAGAAAGTGGTTGTAAATTTGAAAAACATGACACATAGAAAAGCAGTGGGTCCCGACAGTATACTGATCAAAGTGTGGAAGGTTTTGGGAGAGACAGGTATAGCATGGCTTACAAACCTTTTCAATAAGATTTTGAAAACGATGGAGATGCCAAATGAGTGGCGAAAAAACATTTTGGTGCCTATTTACAAGCATAAGAACGACATACAAAATTTCATGAACTATAGGGATATTAAGTTAAGGAGTCATACAATGAAGCTTTGTGAGAGAGTAACTAAGCATAGACTGAGGCAACAGACACGAGTCTCACACAATCAATTCAGGTTCATGCTAGGACACTCGGATATGGAGGCAATCTACCTCTTATGGAGATTGATGGTACTTGTTTGGACCTGATTTTACACCTTCGACCCGAGTAATCGAGGCCGTTAAGTAAGCATGGTTCTCAACCGTCGGATGGAAAAATTTGAGATAAGTTTGTTATTGGTAAAGGATAATATTATGATCTTTATCATAATAATTATCGGTAACATACAATTATCTTGGCAGATGCAAACTATATTTCAAGCTTTGGGATTCTTATCTGGTTAAACAACAATTTGCGTGCAAATTAAATGTTGATCAGGTAGGAGAGCAAAGAGGTACAGATAAGATTGAATGGGTTTGATGGATGCTGTGCAAGAGTTGGATGGCATATGCTTTTGTCTTATCATGAAGTCTGTCAAATAATAAGTTTGATGGGAGATGGTCTTTAAAGAATCATATTATATTGTGATCCAAGGGATTTATTATGCATGCATGGTTGAATATGGACATACATGGTGGAAGAAGAAAGTTTGTAGTTCATTGGGAATCTTTAACTTGAGTGACGGTTTTGGATTGGAAAAGGCAAGGCTTCTGATGGGATTAGTATGCAGAGTCCTCATGTGGTCTCCAATAGCACAGAGTAATCACCACTTATCATGCACGTGGTCTCGATCTCGCAAACAAATTCAGGGCAATTCGCGAGGTTATTAAGGATAATATTCTTAGGAATATTATTTTGATTGCTTTGATGCCGCGGCAAATAATCTTTAGCATGGCTAGCAAGCAAATAGTATTATAAATACATGAGGCTGTGCGATTGCGAAGGGATCTCCAACTCAACACACAAAACTGCCCTGCGCAAACTCTCTCAACCTTGAGATTTTTTATTTTTTCTTTTTCGCCAACACATCTTCAGTTTGGATAAACAGCACTGTGAAGGCAACCGGTGGTATCTTCAGTTTGGATAAACAGCACTATCGCCGTAGAACCAGTCGATCGCGGAGCACCTTCAATTTGGATAAACAGCACTGCGTCGAGGCCGGTTGGTTATCTATCCAAGTCTCGGTCGAGAAGGAGTTTCGAATCCTTATTGACAGAGGTCATCCCATTAGCCTTCTCGGCGAAGTGAGGTGTTACAGGTTACTACATTCGGCACATTGAAAGCCGAATTTGATATTGAACTTCGCAGAACTAGCAGCCTTGTCTTCAGGCTCTAGAACCCAAAGGCCGAGGCGTGTTCCTTCCTCGGCCGCGGTCGCAAGATTCAGAAGTCAGCAGCGCGCTCAACGCCACATCCACATATTTTCCGGCCGAGTTCGGCCGTCGAGTTGGCACGCCCCTCATTCAACCGAAGGACGTAGTTAGCTTATTAGTTACTTAGTCTGCGCACCACGTAGGCTTGGTAGTTTTTAGGGTCAACAGTACTATATAGAGATATGCAAAAGGATTTGCACATGGTCTTTATAGATTAGGAAAAGCGTATGATAGGGTCCCAAGATAAATTCTTTGGAGGATGGTATAGAATAAAGGAGTATGAGTAGCATATATCCAAGCAATAAAGGATATCTATGATGGAGTAAGGACTGAGTAAGAACTCATGAAGGAAAAATTGAAAGCTTTCCATTGGCATAGGGTTACACTGAGGCTCAGCATTAAGTCCTTACCTTTTTGCATTGGTAACGGATGAGTTAACATGACATATTCATGATGATATCCCTTGGTGTATGCTTTTTGCAGATGATATACTGTTGATAGATGAAGCACATGAGGGAATAAATACGAAGCTTAACCTTTGGCGAGAAGTGTTAGAATCTAAAGGTTTTCACCTAAGTATATGGAGTGCAAGTTCATTGGGAATCGGAGTCCAATAGAGATAGGGGTGAGGATTAAAGATCAGGAAGTACCAAAGAGTGAACATTTTCATATCTTGGATCTATCTTGCAAAAGAATGGAGAATTAGATTGAGATTTCAACCATATAATACAAGTTGGATGGATGAAGTGAAAGAGTACATTGGATATGTTGTGTGATCGTCGTACGCCACTAAAGTACATTGAAAATTTTATAAGGCGGAAATAAGGCCAACAATACTTTGGCACGGAATGTTTGGAGGTTAAGCATCAACACATGCAAAACATGAGTGTCACGGAGATGAGAATGCTTCGTTGGATGTGTGGCCACATGAGAAATGACATGATTAAGAAAGAGGGTATCCGAGGTAAAGTAGGAGTGGCTACAATTGAAGATAAGATGAGAGAAAATCGGTTATGATGGTTTAGACATGTGAAACAAAGACCTATAGATGTTTCGGTTAGAAAATGCGGTTATGAGGCAAAGACTCAAAGCAAAAGAGGTAGAGAAAGACCTAAGAAGACTTGGAAGGAAACTTAAAGAAAGATATGAAGTACTTGGAGCTAACATAAGATTTGACGCAAAACAGAACGTAATGGCATTCTAGAATTTATACAGCCGACTACACTTAATGAGATAAAAATTTGTTGTTGTTGATAATGAAGAAATAACATTACATTTTCACGTTTTAGATTGTGTAAAGTGATTGTTACTAACACTTTAAAATAGTCATTTTCAGTCCACTTATGGGCGGTTTTGAAAAAGCAGCCGTCCACTTCTACTCTCACCAACCATGTCATTTTCAACAGCCCAATTATTTACAAATATCAAGCCAAAAATATTCATCAGTCCTAAGTATATATTCAAAGTACACTATTGCCCATGCATCTCATCGCTTTTACTTGTCATTGTGGGTAAATTATGATTGATTATATTAAATTTCTTGGGGCAGCACATAAATATGTATACAAACATAGTAATGCTAAGTAGATAAATTTGTTAAATTATATTTGCAAATCATGTGATGTGTTACCAATAGGAAATAAGCACGTTAATTAACACTTAAATAATAATTCAATCATCAACAACCTTGGCCATGAATCTCTTTACTTTTACTTGTCATTGTGGGTAAATTATGATCAATTATATTAAGTATCTAGTTGTGCCAGCACATGTACATGTATACAAACAGAGTAATGCTGAGTAAGCTAAATTTTTAGACTATATTTGCAAACCATGTGATGTGTTTATATCACAAATGGTCCCTGAAATTGACCCCATCAATCATGATGGTCCCTGAAATTGAAAATCGATCAATGTAGTCCCTGAATTTTAACCCGCGAATCAATGTCGTCCTTCTGTTAGTGTTTCGTCCAAATTAACTTTAAAAAAAGGTTAGAGAACCAATTTTTCATGGTAAAATGATAAAAAATAGCCTTGTTACTTATAATTTTACTTACTACCTCTCTTTTCCTTTTTCCATCTTCACTTTTCTCTCCATTTTTTCATGGATTTGGTGCTAAAACTAAAAGAAATAGGGTACCACATTTTTTTCAAGTAAAATTATAAGTAACATGGTTATTTTTGGTCATTTTACCATGAAAAATTGGTTCTCTAACCTTTTTTTATTGTTAATTTGGACGGAACACTAACAGAAGGACTACATTGATTCACGGGTTAAAATTCAGGGACTACATTGATCGATTTTCAATTTCAGGGACCATCATGATTGATGGGGTCAATTTCAGGGACCATTTGTGATATAAACCCTTTATAAAATATAGTCTAAATTAAATAGTCTCTAGCATTACCCATACAAATAAGGGTGGACACAGGACTATCCAAGGCGTTCAAACCGTCCGCGCAGTTTGTTCGGTTTCATGCAGGCAGCCAGAGGAGGTTCACTGTTTGGCCGACTATCCATGTCATTAGAAGTTGGATTCCGGACATACGCATCACCTAGGTGTTCTAGTCGCTCTACACACAGTTATTTTTCATCAGGAGGAGTGCATGATGATTTTTCAAAAATATCACTGTAGCCATGTATTTTTACTAGTGTTCATGAAAAATGCAAATAACGACTCTCTTTTTCTCCATTTAATCCGAGATCGGGGATGAATTACCACTAATCTTCTCAACGATGGTCCTACCCCAGCTATTGCATGGATAAATACAAAAGTGGAAGTAGCAGAATGCATTCGTAAGCATATATACAGATAGGCTTAGTTAAGAGATTTGAAAAATAAAACCATGGTCGGGTTTCGTATTTTTTTTTTTTTTTAATTAAAGATGCTCCACAAGTTAAGTAATAAAAAATATTTGGTTAATAAAATATTTTACATATTTTGAAATCAGTTTTTTTTTTAAAAAAAATATAAGTTGCTTTTAAAAATTGTTTTTATAAAAATCGGAGTTGGACCTTTAATAAATATTTTTCAACTCATGTCATTCCTCATGAAAATTTTTCAAAATGACATTATTTATCCTTCTACATACATATTCTTCATTGATGAACAAAGAGACGACCACCATCTACTACTACAACCACTAATCTTACACCACCACTGTTTGGCCCGTAAATAAAAACAAGCATACTATGTGGCCAATCTATTTTTATTACCCAAAGTCACGTGACTCAACTCACCAACTTCGAAACCCAATTTAGGACCCCATCCTAGGGTTTGGACGACCTTTTCAAATCACTTCAACATGTCTAAAGGCTCGGATAGGGTCCTCCCTGAAGCACGTCTACCAAGCGAACGACCAAGCCTAGGAATATCTCGCTTCCTTAAATGTCGATGAACGAGTCATCCGACACGTTGATATCAGTGCAACAATCATTTGAAACGACACAAGATCTAGTTGATGGCCACCAACCAGGAATTCTTATTATAATTATTTTACCTTCAAATTCAGGACCTTCGTCAAAATCAATCTCTCTGGTTATACAAAATCTTGAGTGAATCTTCAATCAACCTAACTGATTTTCAGTATATACCCAATTGCTTTTTAGCAAAACCTTTAGCCCTTCAACTACAATCTCAAAGCCTTGTGTCAAAGCAAACACTGCCTACGATCCCTAAGATCTAAATTTTTTTACAGCCCTGCCACTCTGTGGTATGATTTGGTTAACGTATAATTTCAACTATCATGATTTTCTCTCTGAGGCATATGTTTTGTTTTAGGTTCAGTATGATATCCGTGATCTCAGTGGACTCTTCTAGCATTACATCGGTCATTATGGCCTGAATCTTGCTAAAGTTTTACTAATTTTTTTTTTTTTTTTTTACATTTCCAGTCAATTTACATTTCAAGATATGTAGCTAGTCTCATCAGCCTAGATTTCACTTTTTTGAACGTTTCTAATCTTGGCTCTATTATGAAATAATTACATTCTATTTCTTGCTTTAGTGTTTATTTCTCTTTCATTTACGTTTTAGGCAAATATAGACAAAGTTACACTGAGTTTTAAGTCCCCGTTCAATCGAGACGCATAAAGGAACTTAACTGAACCAGTGTCCCACTCGGTGTATAATCATTTGGTTAACAAATCAGATTTAGGCATAATTTTCACACTTGTTAAACATAAACGCTATTTGTTGGCATCCTCTAATAGTGGCTCGCCTATTCTCTCTTTCTCTTGAGCCATCACGTAGCATCAAGACCGAAAACAACACTCTGGATAAATACGTGTTGAACATAATACATGCTCCGTTCGAATTTTGACACCCAACAACCTCCACCATTTCTATTATCATCGTTGCCACCACCATAATCGTTACCACCCCTGCCACCACAACCACAACCGCCATAGACACCCTCACCGCCACTGCCACCACCTCTGTTGTCGTTGCCACCACCTATGCAGACAACCATCAACCTTACACAATAATAGCCATCATAACCAGCATTATTATCACCACCACCACCATGCCACCACAATCGCCATTGTTGCCCTTATCGCCAACCTCACCCCCGTCGTCGTTGTTGCCACCATCTACGGCGACAACCAACAACCTTACATCACTGCAGTCATCACGACCACCATCATTGCCAAGGCCGCCACCAACGCTGCCACCACAATAGCCATCACTACTACCTCTGCACCTCAACCATCACACCCTAATATTAGCACCACCACCATACCTCCACCATTGCCGCTGCCGTCACTATAACAACCCGTCTTGGAAATTATAGAACGGAAGGGTATTTTTGTAAATTTTCACTTTAGGCTAGATATTTTGAAATAGGATTGCTTTTGGTCTTAATTGGTGTGCCCAAGGGGCCCACCCTATTATTTTTTCCCCCAGCCTCTCTCTTCTTGGGCTGCCACGTGCCAATTTTCCCTTACTTCATCTTCTTCTCTCTTTCATCCTCGAGTCACTATCAGTTCACTCTCTCTTGCTCGAATCTCTCTTATTCTCACAGATCTCTCACTCTCTCACTTTTCTCTCATTCTCGACGACCCACACTCACCACTATCCACACTCCGTGCTATCTTCCTCATCTCTTTCGTGAAACACAGAGTTCACCCACCGGAGCTCAGCGCACCCAAATCTCTCCATGAGTCTGACGACTTCAAGTCATCTTTTCGGCCACTTCCTGGCCACAACAAGAGACCCCCAAAGGTATGAATCTATTCTTTTCGTCTTACTCTTCATTTTGGTACCTAGATCGTAGGCTAGGGTGTTGGTTTGCCGTCGACCGGAGCTCGGGAGGCTCTGGCCTTCTTCCTCGGCGAGAAGCGGGCTGGCTTGCCTAAACCCACTAAGCCCAGGCCTTTTAGGCCAAGCAAACTAGGGCCTTTGGTCCGTTGGATTAAAAGCTCAACCCTTTAAAGCCTAACCCAAAACCCTTTAAGCCCGGGAACCCTTAACCCAACCCAAAACAGGGCTCAGCCCAAAGCAGTGGGCCGAGCCTTAAGCCCAAGACCTTTAAGCCCGGGAACCCTAAACCCTGCACCCTTTGGGCCGGGCTACAAAGCCCAAACCCAAAACACCTCGGCCCAACCAGTGACCCGTTGACCAGTCAACGTTGACTTTTTGTTTACGTTTTCGAGTTTTATCCGGGACCCCTCCTAGGCTAATTTCGATGTTCTGAATCTGTTTTTGAGTCTGTTTTCCCAAATTAAATCGTTTGAATATAGTTTTATTAATTGGATCCTTTATGTGCTTAGGTACATTTATGGTGGAGTTCCTTTCTTCGCTAGGTTGCGTGGCTTTTCGACAGTGAAGTATCTGTGAGTAGACCCCTTCTAAATGCATGTTTTAATAGTAGAAACGCATACATGAAAAGCATGATTTAATGGTTATGTTTTATGAAACGTTTTATGAGTAAATTAGATTTACACCTTATGATTATCATGCTTTACTGAGAATATTTTGGAATACCATATACTTTATCGAACTTATGTTCTTTGTAGTATATATGATGGATGACTATATACTATTTATGAAAGTGTTTTTACACTTCTTTGTAGTATATATGACGGATGACTATATGCTATGAAGATGTTTCGAGATATACGTACATATGTTTGGAAGGATTATATTCAATATTTTGTGTGCATCTAGTGGTCATTGTTCTGCCTGCGGGCGACAATACTTATATTGGCTTCGGTCGGGTGATGTAGGGGCCCACGGGGCGGGAGATATTATATTGGCCTGCGGGTCGGGTGATGTAGGGGCCTTCGGGTCAATTATGGTACCACTAGTTAGCACACTATACGATATATGTTTCATGAAAGGTTTTATGGCATGCTAGGGTTTTCGGAAAAACCTATTACATATTATGCTATTGAATTTTTATAAAACTTTGGGGGTTAGTATGTTGATAATTGTTTCAGTATTATATATATATATATATATATATATATATATATATATATATATATCAACTTGATCCACTCATATTTGTTTTGCGCTCCCTCATGACTTAGAATCGAGGCGTACTATCCCGGCATCAAGATATTTCCGCATTGGCATCTTCGAGTCCTTTCGGTGTAGAACCCATCCTTTTATTCATTCAATTTTATATTCTTCCCTTTAGTGTTCTAGTTAGATTGTATGCTCTGAACAAGTTCCTCATTTGCATAATCATTGTATTTTAATTCATAACTTTTATTTATATTTGTTATTCTCATGCATCCTAATATGGCTTCGTCACCTTCGGGTGTCAGCCAGCATGTGCCAACCCTAGTGTTTGGGGAATATCAGGGTCGGGCGTGTCAGTCACCACCACTATCCTCGCCACCGCTGGTGTCAACACCACCCTACCATGTCCCCCTACAAAAAACAAATTATTGAGAATGAATCCCACATTGATGAGATGAGGGACCTTGCAAGAACTTATAAGAGGTTAAACTACTCCTCATATTGCCAACTGGTTTTATGGTGGAACTCCAATTTCTACACAGATGCTTTTTAGGTTTAAATCATCATATTTATAGCGTCGTCCTTGTCAGCAATACTTTAAACTAGACGGAAAGGACAACCCTAAACCCTTGTACAATATTAATTAAGATGGTGATTATCTAGCTGCCTTGCAACACTATATAGCTAGCTAATTACTGGTGACTATACAAAAAAATGAATCGACATGAAACAAAGAAACTTTTCAGACCAAAAAAGGGAGAATAACGTACATTAGCATGCAGGATCCAGATGTGATACAGCAATTCCTGATTTTAATTGCATAATTTGTGGGGGAACTTTTTGTCACCTTGCTAAAATTCCATGATTTTATGATTCAGCACGCAAGTGCTAAATTTGCTCCAGTTTCAGATCGATGCTGACATTGGAGGAACAGAAGCAGCCAAAAAATAAGAGTACGTAGGAGCCAATAGTCAAAGACACGGGAGAGAAGCTGCTGCACTTAAAAAGGGATTTAATTTTTCCAATTACCATATATACGACAATTCTTTGTGCAAGACATGTTGGAAATTATATATTATAATATGAAATATTGTAATATATAATTTTAATAATTGAATGAAAAATAGTGTTAACCAATTTCTTAGAAAGGTTATGTTGTTTAGGTGTATTCCCTTGATAAGTGATGTATACTTATATGAAAAGTTACATATCTTTAATAAGAAGTACTTGGGTTCTATATAAACCCATGAAACCTTTATCATAAAAGATAGAAAATTAGAATTAATTTTACTCTTGAGAAATAGGGTTTCCCCACTTTGTTTCTCTCATGCTTCGTGTGTCAAATTCCGAGTCGTGTCTTGAGAGTACGGAATATATGAAGTTCGCCAGAGTCCGAAGATTGAAGTGCTTTGACTTCGGATTATAGATTGTTGAATCCTGGGAGATGGACGCCTATCGAACTACAAGCACAAGAGTAGGGGCGAAATTCTATCTTTAGGACATTGCATTTATGCAAGCCTCAATCTCCAAGTTTGTCAGTTTTTCTAACTTTATCTCTTTAATCTCATATATAATTGATGTTGTGAATTTCTTTATGATTATTATTATTGGAATTCTTTTATATTTCTCATATTTTCTAATATTGCTCCAACAATCTAAAGATATAAATTTTTTTTTTTTACCTCTATGGAACAATTAGAAATATGAATGTGTGTGCGCAATTTATGTGACAGATTTTGGAAAAGTCTGATTACTTGACATGTATAAATTTGATAATGAAAGTGCAGTACCGCTACCTTAGACTGCACATTCTTGATGAATGATTATGTTGTCCATTTGTGTGTGTGTGTGTGTGTGTATATATATATTTAACATGGCATGAAGTTGTTATAATTGCAATTTATCCTGTCTAATGCAAAAGGTGTATCTTTTGCGAACGTTGCTGTGATTGTTCTTATTTCTGAAGGCATGCTTGAAGCGGTCCATGCGGTTACTTTACTAAAATACTTACCGTCATGTTATTTATTTAATTATATGAATGCTTTGTTAACTGACGTTAATAGTTGCGCCATTTAGACTCATATTTAGATTGACATGGATGATGCATGCCTTGATTTGGTGCCCTTGAAAGCATACTTTTTGTCGATTTCGGAAAGGATAGGTGGTCCTCATTTACAAGAAAAGAGACTCTCATGAGTGCGACTATGCGCATGGATTAGAACCATAAAAAGAGTTTCCGTATCACTGCATTTCGTAACATGCATTCGGCTTAAAAGCAATGTGTAGTCATAATGAAAGTCATCCTTCCCTGATAATAAAGCGGTATTGTTGCATTCATGTGTAAAGAGTTCTGAGGTTGATTCATTGGGTGTTCTTTAAAATACATGTGGTATACGTAGAACCCTGTAACAACTGACCAATTGGAGATTTCAGAAAAAGAGCAACGGTGAGACCGCGACTTGCATGCTTGACTGTTTGATATCCATTTGAGTCAAGGATCTTGGATCATATAGAACCATGTGGAGGTTAACCTTGGGTCATTTAGAGCCGTGTGGCGGTTAAGTTGCAAAAGGATGCAACTATTTGACAAATCAATGGTTTCATAATGTGGTGGAACAGACAAATGGAATCGGCCATGTGAGATTCAAAGAAAAAGCATGCCATTTGAAGTGCTGCTTTTAACAGTGAAAGGGTATGACCTTTCAACTAGTCATTAATATATTCAAATGTGTTAATGGGCTGGTATGTAAGAAGATGCATTTGTAAAATACATATGCAGTTTACGGGAAAAGCAAAGGGAAGGTGGGACACCTATTATGAAAGTCTTTATATGGGAGGTTCTGTTCCTGGGAAGGCATGCAAACATGGCTCGTGAAATCAGTCTGATATATTGTTTCAAAAATGAGAAAATATCTCAGCCGCATAAATGTGGTTGGGAAAACTGCACCGATTTCTGGAAATTTTTGGTTTTCCAGAAAAGTTTGTTCGTCATAATTGCAAACCAAAAGATCTTTCTAAGAAAAAGGAAGGATATACGTGGAAATGTCAAAAGTCTGAGTAACTCTTTACGAAGGGTTGTCGTCGTTGGCCAGTCGATTGTGTTTCTTGGATCATAACTTTTCAGATAAAAGTTATGACATAAATTTGATACGCGAGTGCCTGGGAATGATCTGTAAATTTCAGAACGGTATATTACCAATATGTATGTTTGCTAAACCCAGACGTGGCTACTGTCTGGATGGATTTCTCCATTTGCGGTGGCAGCATATCGAAATTTTGGCCAAAGACATGGATTGATCATTGACCATATGTGAAATCAAAGGCCAAAGATATGATTGGTAGGCCAAATCATGTCTGTAAAGCAGAACGATCTATGCCTTGTTTACGAACCACACGTACGTGGTTTTTATTACATTTGGGGAAAGAAATTAACCAACCAAGTCATTTGGGAAAATTAGATTTCACAAGGATGATGGAGGAGAATTTAGTCTTCTGAATGTGTCTTGTTCAACTATTAATAGTTAAATGTGACAACAAAAATGAGTTTTGCTCATGGATGAAACCAAAGGAAATTTCTTTAGAGGAATTATATACTGAAAGTGTGGGGGTCTTTTGGAAAGGAAAAGACGATACACTGAAAATGTGTGGAGCATCTTGCAAAATTAAATTAGACATGATGATGCTTATTAAGTAAGCATATGAATGGTCATGCATGGTAGTTATAATAAGGAAAGAATGAAAGCCACAAAGTGATTTTCTCATAATTTCCAGTGAGGCATGAAGGCCTAAAAAGATAGATAGAGTCTATCTTACTTCTTAAAATGGAGAATGTGATCAATTTAATGATAGCATTAAATAGAAACTACAATTATGAAAGAATTGTGGGGGTTGGTCAAAAGTAATTTGCTAATTGAATGACATTTAAGATGTCATCTCTTGTAATGAGTAATTGTTTAAGGTATGGCAAGGTTAGAGACCTTCTTTTAAATACCTTAAATGTGGGGGAGTTTACCCAAGTGCTTATTGTTAGCAAATTACTTAGTAATTAAGTCCTAAATATAATTTTGAGGACTTGACATTTCAAATAATGTCAAACAACTTATCTCATATGAAATATAATTTCATAAGATGGATTGTGCACACCATTATAGATAGTCAACCTAAATGGTACCAAATATTAAATGTTAGACTAGAGAGTAAGTTGATCATCGAGGGGAATGAGGCTAAAGCCAACATAACTAATGAATCAGCCGGGCGGAAACCTAACTTAGTTGATTGGAGATCCCATGGTCTAAGTTCAATAGGCAAACTGGTTGGGCATGATTCAAAGAAGTTAACACACTATATACCTCATTCCTATGATGGAAGAAGTGTGTTGTCTGCAGAAGATTTAGGGTGTATATTTATACTTAATGACAATGATATCTTATAAATAAGAGGAATAGAGCAGACTATTCTTAATCAGTGGTCACCTATGTGAGAGTAGAAATGGGTCACTTCTATGAGAATGAGATGGCTAAATTCTCTAAAGCTCTCATGAATCCGGGATTTGTTCAGGACCAAAATGAACACAACCGTATGAACTGTAATATATTAGGATAAGTGATGTGTGTTACTTATTGTCTCGGTTTACTGCTGCGGTGAACAGTTCAAGATCTTCCACATTTACTGCATCACCAAGTAAATCCGATAAGTATTCACTAGGGTAGGTTCAAGTCCAAAAGACACCTCTCGCGATGCATCTCTTGTCCGCCTGTACTCTCAAATTCTTCCTAATTTTTCATTCATGTGGGGGATTGTTGGAAATTATATATTATAATATGAAATATTGTAATATATAATTTTAATAATTGAATGAAAAATAGTGTTAACCAATTTCTTAGAAAGGTTATGTTGTTTAGGTGTATTCCCTTGATAAGTGATGTATACTTATATGAAAAGTTACATATCTTTAATAAGAAGTACTTGGGTTCTATATAAACCCATGAAACCTTTATCATAAAAGATAGAAAATTAGAATTAATTTTACTCTTGAGAAATAGGGTTTCCCCACTTTGTTTCTCTTATGCTTCGTGTGTCAAATTCCGAGTCGTGTCTTGAGAGTACGGAATATATGAAGTTCGCCAGAGTCCGAAGATTGAAGTGCTTTGACTTCGGATTATAGATTGTTGAATCCTGGGAGATGGACGCCTATCAAACTACAAGCACAAGAGTAGGGGCGAAATTCTATCTTTAGGACATTGCATTTATGCAAGCCTCAATCTCCAAGTTTGTCAGTTTTTCTAACTTTATCTCTTTAATCTCATATATAATTGATGTTGTGAATTTCTTTATGATTATTATTATTGGAATTCTTTTATATTTCTCATATTTTCTAATATTGCTCCAACAAGACATTCATTTTGTATTAAAGGATTCTCATCGATAAGATATTGTTTGTCGATGATATATTGATAACATATAACGTTTTGTTGGCAAAACAATGTTACAGACAAATCATTGATAGCATCCCTTATCGCAAAGTCAAGTAAAGTCTCTAAATAGTAATCTTGACCAAAAAGTCTTCACCAGGAATTAGTCCTACCTTCGGAGTGTGAAATACCTCAGCCTTAATAAAAATCAAATAGTTCAATGCCTCGTTGGGAAAGTTCTAGTGAAGCAATTCCATTAGTAGAAAACTTTTACTTACTGACAAAAATAGAGCATGCTGCATAAGGCCAACAAGTTCCTCCTGAGGTTCATGATCATAATTGGCACATACACAACTATTTTTTTATCCTTGGTATCTTTTGCCTATAAGCTTAAGTAAATTAACATGTAATCCATCGACAAGATAGCAAGATTTGTGGGATATTATGATGTTTTTGGAAAGCCGCAAATAGACAAAGGCAAAAGTAGACACATAACACTATCATGCAATGGATCTGAAATGGTTTGTCACTGCAATGTCTGGTATTAAACTTTTTATTTAGCACTGGTTATCGGCAATGGTTTTCATACATCATTTTTCTCTTAATTTTCTTTTGTTTTATTCAATTCAAAGCTTCGGAAATGTGCACGAGGGAGATCGTTTGTGTGTAACAATCATATCTCAATGGTTATATGTCCCACGATGCATTGATGACCAAACTCTTACAAATAAAAGATAGGTGTTGAGAGTACTATTCACATCGGAAATGAATAGTTTAAAGATTCAGCGGCCACTTTGTTGAGTGTCAATTGGTGTTCGGTCGGATTAGTGCTCATAGCTTAATTTTCTGAAGTATCGTGTCACATATATAGGTGAATTTCACTTGAAGAATAGATCGGAAATGTTATTAACAAATGTGGTACAAATTGTCTTAATGTGTAGTTGGAGACTATGTGTTGTTGATCAAATATCATCTAATCAAAGAGGAATGTTGAACAATGTTATTTTGGAGAGCAAGTCGCTTTAGATCATTAGGCGCTGAAGGATATCGTCACTAATACATTTCCTTTGGACATATTATTGAGGATTCTAAAGCTTTGCTGCTAATTAATCAGGATCATTGCTAATTAATCAGGATCATTGAGGCTTCTTATACTCACATCTATCGTCAAGCCAATGGAGTAGCCCATCGCCTAGTCCGCTATTTAGGTTAGATACCCCTCTTGGCTTTATCGCCGATGTACTAGAGGATGATCATTCATTGTGATTAGACTGACTCTTTTGTTCTCCTTTCATCTGTTCCCCTTTTTGCAATTATGAAATGCAATGCTCGTTTTCATCAAAAATAAAAGAACAGGGAATTTGAACTGTAAATGAAAGTGTGAATGAATGTGAAATTTCAAAGTCCTTTTCGGAAGTCGTATATATCCCATCATTACTTTCTATTTTAAGTAAAATCTTAACCGTAGAGGAATGGAATATTCATGAACTGGCATATGATACAGAGAACCCAAGCATGCTTTATTAATTACGTAAAGTAATCCATTTAAGAACATTTTTTTTGGTCGACCTATTGATCGCATTCTTTTTTGGGTCCACATTTTAGCACATTGGAAACATAGGATTCTATATATACGCCACCATACCCTAACCTAACGTGGAGTAAAACACCTACAAGCTGTGAGACCCCAACGTGATGATGGGTAGCCTCAAATTCTGGTTCTACCTTCTGCTCATTTTGCTTTCATTTTCAGGTTCTGATCAAGCTCGTTCTCCAGTGCCATTTTCAGACAGAAGTAACAAACGAGCTATGATGGAGAGTGCCAAACAAGTGCTGAAGGCTAGCAGTGAAACACAAGTCGGAAAACCTTTCGAGTCCAAAAGGCCGAGTCCAGGAGGACCTGATCCGCAACATCATTAGTATATCCCTATATGAAAATTAACATTCGAGCTGCTTTGGACTTTCATAAGAACGAGCGCGAAATCCGCATGTGTCGGTTTTACATTTTGTGTATGAGAGTTCAACGCAATGCGTCGAGTGAATGCTTCTTATCGTCTTTATGATTCACTAAATTGTTGCAAATCTATATGCATTTATATGCTTCGAACTTGTAATAAATTTGCCCAATTAATAATTAGATGCAACCTTTAAGATATACCTTTATTTTGTGAAAATTAAAGTCCTACATTAATATGGGATATTGCATGCATGCATCCCGGGATATATATATAATATATATATATGCTTCTTGGTTTTCCACCTTACGTGTAAGACGGTGTGATGTTCTCATGGACAATTTTTTTTTTTTTTGGCACAACGTATGTTAACAAAATAAGGAATTAACTTGTCTCCTTGATAGTTAAGAAAGAGTTCCTCCTTAATTCACTAAGAGTCTAAGTGGCTGATTCACGGAATTTATGCTTATAATCGAAATTGTTTATATTATAAATCATTATGTAAAGATCATTTCTGCAAAAAGTCAATAAAATATGAGATCATTTAATCTTCAAACTGTATACAACAGATGAACATAATCGATAAAAGCATTACGAACCATCTATCTATTTGCTTCAATTGCTTGACTAAACGATCCTAGTTTTATTTTATTTTTTACAGAGATGATCTTTACAAAGTGACTTATAATATGAATAATTCTGATCATAAGCACAAAAATAGGCCACAAAATATTTTAAAAAGAACTCCTCCTTGATCTTTTCTTTTTAACAAATGATAGTATTTACACTAAGGGGATGTGGGAATAGGCTAAGCCTTATAATGGACTTACCAGAATAATGTGGTTCAACTCCATTTTAACCTTAAGAATCCAAACTCTTCTCCCAAAACAATAGCCATCAAGTTTTCTTATATGTGCTCTCAAGTTAGACGGTTAGGAATCAAGGGGCCAACCGTTGTCACTAGTAAAAAAAAAATCTTTGTGGGACGAAACACACATCGTCGCACATAGACACTTTACGTGACGAAATTTGGAACATTGTCGAGCAAAGTCTTGCGCATTGAAATTTTAAGCGATGAAACAAACATCATCTCTCAAAGTCACTTTTCGCGACTAAATTTTAAAATTCGTGGCTCAAAGTCATCGCCTAAACCAATTTATTTTCTTTTTTTATTTAATTTTATATTATAAATTTTAAAATATAGTTATTTTCATAAGTTTTTATTATTTTTTTTAAACTTTGCGCGACGAATATCAATATTTCATCCCCTAAATCCTATTTATTTGTTTTTTTATTTAATTTTATATTTTATATTGTTAAACTAAATTATTTTCTTTACGTGACGAATCAACATTTGGTCGCCTAAACCCTATTTATTTTAATTTATTTATATTTTAAATTGTAAAATAAAATTATTTTCTTTTTTATATTTATATAAAAAAAATTAATTTTGCGCGACGAACATGTATTCGTCGCGCAAAATCCTAAAATTTGGGTGGGCGCCAAAAATGGGACACGGGAATTTTTTTTTTTATTATTTTTTTAAGACTTTGCGCGACCAATATTTCGTCGTGCAAACTCGTATCCTTCATCGCGCAAAGTGATACGGTTTCTAAAACCAAAATAACTCATCCACAATTTTCTCAATGTCTTTCTCTATTCTCTTACCTCTCATCTCATTCCCTCTCCTCAAATCCGACCCTCTCTCTCACACTCACTCCTCTCACTTAATCTCTCTTCTCTCTCTCTTCTCTATCTCTCACTCTCACTCTCATCTCTCTCTCTCTCACTATCTCCTCTAACTCTCTCACACTCACTCTCAATCTTGCCAAAAGGTATTTTCTCCCCAAGTTTTAATTTTTTTTCCATTAATATGTGTTTTTGGAGTTAATTAATTGGGTTTGGTGTGGGGTGAAGTTTGGGGTATGCCAATTTTAGGGGAGATTATGCCCCTTTTTGGTATTATTTATGTTTTTTTGGTTATTTCACCATGTTTGTTTTGTTTGTAGGGAATCGTCGAGACTTTGATGGTGAAAGTTGAGGATTAGGATGCTATCGGACCATATCCCCCGCCACTACCACCACATTAGACTTGTATTAGGATTTTATTATTGTACTTTTTTAATTTATGTGTACATTTTTAATATAATATATATTATAGATAATTTGATCTATATTTTTCATATGTAATTTTATTTTGAATATGTCAATTTAAATTAAAGTAATTTAAAAAATAAAGATACAATTAAATTAAATTAAAAAAATAAAAATTCGAAAAATCTTGCGCTACCAAATGTTTTGTCGTGCAAACAATTACTATAATTAAATTAAAATAAGAGAAATAATAAAACAAAAATAAAATACTTTGCGCAACAAAATATTTTGTGTCACAAACAATTAATTTCGTTATTAAATTAATTTAATTAAATAAAAAAAAATAAAAAACCAAAAACTTTGCGCGATGAATATTTATCTTCATCATGCAAACCCTATCATAACGAGCTTTGCGCGACAAAAATTTCGTCTCACAAGGTTTTGAGCAACGAAATCATACTTTGCTCAACAAATCTTATTTCGTCACACAAAGTATTTTTTGTATAGTGTGTTGTAGGAGTAGTTGATAAGTACAAAAGGAGTTGAACTGCCTAGTCTTTCCATTAGGATTTGGATCCCATCCGAATCCTCATGCCCTATCCGTTCATCGTACATCGTGTGCCTAAAAATGATTTTAAATTTTTTTTATTTAAAATAACACAAACAGTACCTGACGAAAGCTAACCGCATGATATACAATGAACGGATAGTATATGAGTGTCCCTAGGATCCTCACAAAAAGGATCCGAAGTGGATCCTCATCCTTTCTATTAATGGTCAAAGTGCTATATATTATGAATCGTAAGTGCTTTTTATAATTTGGATAATCATCCATAGTCAAAATTTGGAGCATTGTTCTTTATATTTTGACTCAATTAGAATTTTGGTTTTTAAAACGAAAATTTCTGGGTATTGATCAACTTGTTTGTAGTGAATATTGGTTTCTTTTTATAACATTATTAGAAATTTCATTCAGAATACAGAGCTTAAAGGATAAATGAGAAATAAGAATTTAACTGAGTTCTCTAAAAAGAACCAATGCTCTACATAGTAATAAGTTCATAAATCAATACTCAAGACTAGCTTCGGTTTGACCAAAAGTCCAAAGACAATATTCTGATTTTATTTAATTTACAATACCAGTTATATAATAGCACTTTGACCATTCATGCTTTAAATATTCATTAAACTTTTGGTGATTCTGTTAGCTAGCAATCTTGAAATTTTGTTTAACCACCCACCCTTGGACTATATTATGCTTAATTAAGTGGAACCTCCTGAGTACACATATATTAGAAGTGGATTTGTACTTATCTAATTCCTAAATCTACATTAATTTTCAACTCACGGGCATAATATTGATATACGATTGACTTTGGGAAA
Source organism: Cotoneaster glaucophyllus (assembly GCA_036320875.1). Lineage (NCBI taxonomy): Eukaryota > Viridiplantae > Streptophyta > Magnoliopsida > Rosales > Rosaceae > Cotoneaster > Cotoneaster glaucophyllus. The sequence goes on from CM070061.1 coordinate 26,827,175, forward strand.
GTAGTTTTATATTCAGTTAAACTTATCTTATCAATGCTATACCAAGTGAAAGTGGCCACCATAGTTTAGTGCGTCACTTAATATTATCTTCATCGTTGATGAACAAAACAAGTGTGGATTATGTGGATGATTTAACTCTTATCTTAGGTTGACCCTATTTCCCACCAGAAATGCATGTGGATATGTAATATATATTGATGCTTGCTATAGCAATTACTTGTGAATGATATCTTTCCACCCAATGGATTTCAGAATTTACCTGTTAAATCATATTAGAAATGCTTATTTCATCTTTCGGTTAGAATCGAGGAGGGGAAATGCCTATTTTTAAATTGGTCTCGATCTTTTAAAAGATTTCAAGTACCTACTTAACGTTTTGAAAAATAGGATACCAGTTGTGGAGCCAAAAATAATCAAAAAATATGAAGGCGACACGTGGATTCTTGGGTAAAAAGACAAAATTACCCTCGAGGCACACCAGAATACCTACGCTCAAGCAGCGGACAATCACAACTCGATCAAGGTCAAAGGTGATTAAAATGGTATTTATTCAGAACCTATTTCATCAATCCTCATCAAATTCTATCCATAAGGTAATTCCTATTTGTTCTTTTCAAAATAGGATTAATTGCCCAATTAATTGATTAATTGCCTAATTGATTACAATTACACCTAAAAACCACCATAAATGGCCGGACCCCTTCTCTCCAAATAGGGGCCGGCCCCACCCCTATAAATAGCTCCCATTTCTCCCAAAAACCTAAGTCCAACTCTCTTGCAAAACTCTCCAAATTTCTCTAAACACTTTATGTAAGATCCCACATCGCCCAGGTGTGTGGATCATGTAAGCCTTATATGTATATTCTCATCCCTACCTAGCACGAGGCCTTTTGGGAGCTCACTGGCTTCGGATTCCATCGGAACTCTGAAGTTAAGCGAGTTCGCGCGAGAGCAATCCCATGATGGGTGACCCACTGGGAAGTTCTCGTGTGAGTTCCTAGAAACAAAACCGTGAGGGCGTGGCCAAGGCCCAAAACGGACAATATCGTGCGACGGTGGAGTCGAGCCCGGGATGTGGTAGGCCTCGGGTCGGGATGTGACAATTTGGTATCAGAGCCAATCCCTGGCCGGAAGTGTGCCGACGAGGACGTCGGGCCCCTAAGGGGGTGGATTGTAAGATCCCACATCACCCAGGGGTATGGATCCTGTAAGCCTTATATGTATATTCCCATCCCTACCTAGCACGAGGCCTTTTGGGAGCTCACTGGCTTCAGATTCCATCGGAACTCTGAAGTTAAGCGAGTTCGTGCGAGAGCAATCCCATGATGGGTGACCCACTGGGAAGTTCTCGTGTAAGTTCCTAGAAACAAAACCGTGAGGGCGTGGCCGGAGCCCAAAGCGGACAATATCGTGCTACGGTGGAGTCGAGCCCGGGATGTGGTAGGCCCCGGGTCGGGATGTGACACTTTACCCTTAAATTCTAACTTTGGCATCGGAGGTTCTACGGCCAAAGCCCCCCACCCACCCCAAATTCATCGTGGGCGCGTGAGGCTCTTGGCCTTGACCAAATGTGTTAATTGTTTTGCAGGTGCATTTTCGTCCAAGAAGAAGAATACGAAAATTTGCATCTACACCAGTGTTAAGTGTTGATGTCATTATCTTTAATTAATGATGTTATTAATGTTAAGTGATGTGTGAACAGATACTAAAGTTGGTATTCACTAATACATCATTTATAGGATTCTAAATCACCAAATGTATTGTTGTTAACAAGTTAAACACTAACTTTGTTCAGTTAAAAGGGATCTATTTAAAGATTTAGATCGTAAGTGGCCATTTACCACAGTGGTGGAAACGTGTTGAGCCCTTGCATGATGACGTGGGTTCAAACCCCATCAGTGGCTAATCTAACATCTAATTTAACAAAATTTATTGTTTAACCAAAAAAAAAAAAAGATTTAGATCTCTATGAACAACGTGGCAGTGACATTAATATTTTTTTAATTTACAAAAAAATCGGCGACAAATAAAAGTAACCGGGATAAGAAGTCGTACCTTCATCACTCTAGTTCTCGACCTTATCTTACCGGGTCGAGGAACTGATGGCGAGTGATTCGCATTTCCCTAAAGTGGAGGTTTAGGGGGGCGCATACCAATTATGGTAGCCAAGTCGCTAACAACATTTTTGTAAGTATTTCGCTCAACGTTTGAAATTTAAATTTCATTACAATTAAAAAAAAAAGGTTTAAATTATGATCGACAATCTTAATTGGTTTTTCTTTTTCTTTTGTAGACTTCTTTGAGGCAGAAGAATGACGAGTACCTCGCTAACCTCTCCCAGTAGCAACTAGTGCCTATAAGAGCTCACACCTTATCCAAGGGTGTCTCTACAGTGGCTAATGAACGGGGTTAGGATACGGAAAGGCAAGGTACTCGGTGACTTAGGAGCGAGTTGGGTTCAAGACCTTGGGGGGTGTCTTCTTCGGCGAGCTTTCATCCTTCAGTCGAGACGTCTTCCAGACTTTAGCATGTGAAGATGAAGCTAGCGCGCTAAAGAAAAGAAGCTAAACAACAAAGAGAATAAGCTCCATTCCTAAGAGAATAAGCTGTTTGTGAGCGAGAAGTTGCTGCACGCGATCGAGAAACAGTGCGCCTTTATAATGCTGGGATAGCCCAAGCAATGTCAGCTTCTAGCATTCGCATTCTCGAGCCCTCAACCAACCTTTAGTTTTTTAACATGATTTTTAATGTAATTAAATATTTTTTAAAGCTTTCATTAACTATAGCTTTTTAAATTAATATAGTCACAATTAAATTAATATTTATTGCAAATACTGTTATAATAATGAATTTAAAAAATAAAACAAAATTAGCCAGACGAATATTTTTTGTTGAGTAAACATTAAATTATATTTTAATTTTGGTTTTAGACAGTTGGCCTGATGACATTTTTGTCGGCTCAATATTTTAAAATTATTTAATTTGATGTAGGGCAGCAAAACCTGGTAGTCGAGCAAGAAATATTCGTCCGGTCAAGTCAGTCAACGTATATTTACTCGACGACTCTGTTCGTCAGGATCCTCTCCGGATCCACAAAATCTGAGCCTGCTGAGCAGGTGATCGTGACCGTTGAAATTTGATCCAACGGTTATAATTATTATAACTTTTCAGAGGGACCCCTGTTTGATAACCGTTGGATCAAATTTCAACGGTCAAGATCACCTGCTCAGCAGGCTCAGATTTTGTGGATCCGGAGAGGATCCTGATCCGTCGAGCAGACCCTGTTTCGCCTAAAGAATATGTGTTTTCATCAAGAAAAGCTTTGAGTGACAGATTTTGCACAACCAATCTTTCCAGACGAACTTATGTCGACTAAAGTATATGGTGACGTAAAGCAATTTGACCTGAATTTTTTTTTCATCTACCAATGTGTTTTTTTTTTTTTTTTTTTTTTGTGTAAGCATGTTAATCAGCATTTATAACATTTAGGTAAGAATTCAATAATCAACAACTATGTCATATGATTTACAAAATATGTTCAAATCAATGGTGTCCCTACCCTTAGACAATAGCAAAGTATCTGAAGGGAGAAGCTTTTGAGAGATCTTTTTGCAAGGTTAACCGGGATTCCAAATCTTTGAAGCTCAATATGATCGAAGCACACAAGACAACAAAAGAATTAACAAGCAGAAAGAAAAAGTAAAGTGAAAAAGTGGGTAACACTTGATTTGGAGTTATGTGTACAGATCGAAAACAACCAAATTTTAACCCAAAGCAATAACGTACCCCCAAAAAGTATTTCAACTTTCCTCGCTAGCTACCAAAGAGATATATTTCAACTTGGGTACGATAAAAAATGAGAGTAAAAGTTGAACCAAATTTATCTTATATATTTCCAAAGTTTGACATCTTCTGAGGCTTTCCCCATAAAACTCATGCATGCTGCGTGAGGCCAAATCTCAAATGACTCGGCAGCACCAACTTCTTAAAGGTAAAAACTAGACATGGCATTCATGAATGAATAACAATACCAATTAGTATTATATTTTCTTCTCGTGTGAATGACTAATATCTAGCTAGCTAGCTAGTTGACACATTGCAATATTTTATCTACTTTAGAAACTGGGAGGCAAACTCGGCATACATACGTGCTGCTAACCTTTAAATGAACTGATGAATGAATTTTAAATTTCGGTCTGTTGAAAGGTTCCATCCTAAAGTTAAATAATTTTAAAGAAATCATCGAAAACCAAGCCCTATATTTATACAAGTGAATGACAACCGAGAACGGATAATGAGAAAATTGAGACATGGTTGAAAAATGCATGGATTGTTATTGGCTTTAAAAAGGTCATCTGACATTAAAGTTTTTTCATTATATATATATATTTTTTTTTTATAGAAAGTTTTTTCATTATATTTACACACAAGCAGAGATAAGAATGACTTTTTAAAGTGTAGGTTATATAACATATTTTTAGGAAATCAATTTGTATAACCAAATTAGTAATTACTTAAAGCATACTAATCCTCCACATTCAATACCACATTTCTTTAGGTTATTAAAGGCATAATTGAAGACAATTAGCACTTCGCACAAAATCTCACTTGTGCAATGGATACCAGCAAAGAAAACAAATGTCAGTTTGTGAATGATTTTGTCTTTCTTTGGTAGTGGAATGCAGGCACTAAACTATAAGTTTTTGACTCATTTATCAGTGCTTGCAATATTATTAAAATGGGAAGGCAATATTGGAGGCCTATATATATAAGAATCTATATGTGCAATCCTTCCCGGCTCACAGGATCTCATATGTCTATACATTGAGCAATTTTTAAGACACATTGCCTCCACAATGGCTGCTAGTGCAAGCCTCAAATTCTCGTTCTGCCTTTTCCTGGTGTTGCTTACAATTTCCAACTCCGAGTCTCGTTCTCCTCCTCTTCCATTATTAAACAAGATTACCAGAGAGCGCACATTGATGCAGGTTTCCAAACAGGTCTTGAAGGCTAGCATTGCACGACAAGCTGCCGCTGCCGGAAGTCAATTAAGGGATTCCAAGAGAGTCAGCCCCGGTGGACCTGACGGCCACCACCACTGACGTGTCATTAGGAAATCCTGCAAGGAGGATGATTTGTATACTGCTTTTTTACCCTCCATTTTGTTGTGTACTATGATTCAACAATTGTCATCCATGAAATGTCAACACAACACTCAAAGTGGTGAAACAGTCATTGGCTACTTTCAAACCTTTTATAACTGCTAAATTTCGTACCTAAAACTCTTATCCAACAACACCAATTAAGTTAGTCATTTCTTGTTTGCATGAGATGCACAAACTTTTAATTTAGTCACTTAATATATTTTTTCTACAAATTAGAATATTGAAACTTAGGGAATCTAATCTAACATGGATATCCATTCATGTTCATGGGGTAGATAAAAGTTAAAAAAGTGGGAGGAAAACTAAAAAATTTGAGGGGTGCTATGCCCACCCCAGTCTTATCTTTCCACCCCATTTATTTCCCCAGACACCATAAAAAACTATAAAAGATAAACTCTCTGCTTCCACCGATCCTTATTCCTAATACAATCTTTAATTTTAAAGAAAATTAATGAAAATGATTTGAAAACTTTAAATTTTAACGATAAGGACAAAATAAAGAGTAAAGTGAATAATACAGGATTGACTTTTTTGTGTAAAAATGTAATTTTTTTGTTAAAATAAACAGTACCGGAAGCTTTCGCTACAATTCTCTTTATTTTATCTCTATATTCTTTTACATTTTATTTATAATATACTAGGATATATATTTGTAGTATCTGTAACAAAACAAATGATAAAAATCAATTAACCATCCCAGATTCCAAACCATCGAAACAGCAGACCTCCAAATCCCACCTGCACCACGACCAGCAATACTGCAGACGCACTAACAACCAGGCTACCCTCCATCCAACCTTGGCAGCATACACCTCAAAACTGCCCACCTCCACAGGTTCACCCATCTTCCTTCACTGTACACATTCTCTTTCATTGTCGGAATTGGATCGAGGTTGTACACTGTCATGAGAGAAGGGGAAAAGGGAAGAGTTAAGAGATTGGAGCCGATATCGACGCCGTCGGAAGGGAGGTGTGTGGGTGTGGACTTGTCGGGGTTGTAACAGTGGCAATGGGGGGTGGGGGGGGGGGGTTTCTGAACTTTTATTGTTTTTCTTTTCTTCTATTTTAGTTTTTAATGGGATAAACCAATGCTTACGTGGCAAAATATTGTTAGTTATTATTTAGGTCCTTACAGCCATTCTCGGATAAAGTTGTTAATAATATTTTCACTTTTAAGTTGGTGGACGTGAATGGCTTAACACTCCTATAAATTAAGGCTGTTTGGACTCATTTAATTTAAACTACCATTATTCGTAAAGTAATTAACACTACCGCCTTGTCAATAGAGCAAGTTGACATATATCCTAATTATATTTGGATTTTCATCACAAATAATCTTTAAATTTTACATAAAATTATTATTTTAGTTCTCAAGTTGATGATCGATTAATATCTTCCTTAAATTTTACTACAACACATCAATGTCATTCATACCGTCCACTTTTGTTAATTTTTTTGTTAGTTTGATGACATCAAACACTTTTGCACACTCATATATCCAATTATAAGGTGCGGCATGAATTAAGTTTTTTTTTTTTTATCATAATAGATGATTTCTGAAATTGAAAGTAGTATATTGCACTGATGGATAGAGTCTTTCTATCAATGCACTATGTATGACGTTCAAACCATTTTTTCCCTCTTAGTATAGCTTAAATTAGTCATATTGCTTGTAATGAGAAAAAAGGGTCAAACCTATGGTAAGCATAATAATTTTATATGCATGTGTAGTGTAGGTTAAATATGTGTTCATAATAATTTGGATTATATATCCTCTTGTGAATTATTGCCTAAAACTTGTAAAAATCATTTCATGGATGAAAAAACACAGTAAAGATTGGCATTGATGGAAGTCATTTAATGGGTAACTAAAAACTTAAAATATGAATCGATAAGCACCTTAACTATCTCAATAAAAATGGAAAGAGATGGATATAATCATATTAAATTATAAGCTAAAATTAAACAAGAAGAAATGATTGATTTTTCGGTGTATCATTCATGCATGGTGCTCTAGTACTTATCCAATATTCGTGCACGAGTCCCTTGATTGTCATATCCAAGTTGTACCTTAACGGCTCGCTTTATCTTTCTAGACAAAACGTGATTATCTGAACTCCTGAAATGATGTGTTCTTTGACCTTTTCTGCCTTCTTGTGTCATCTTTTTATATCTTATTTGCCTCTAATAGTTCCACAACTATTTGAAGAACTTTTATTTTTATTTTTATTTTATAACAGTTTGCTCTTTGTATTTTTTAAATTTGTTTATTTTTGTTAAAGAGAACTTCATTAAAAAGACACAGCAATTAGAGAGGAAAAGATTCGTCTAGGAACAAAAATATTAATATGCAATTGGATTATAGAAAATAGGTGTGAATTTTATTCACATGACACATTGGATATGTGTGTAGAAGCTCTAACGTAGTAACATACTTAAGCAAGACCTAAGAATCAATACGTACACTAAGATAAGCAATATGTGAAGCAGCCTTACCATAGTTAATGATGTAGAACAATGGCTGAGTAGATTGAAGAGGAAATGGATTGTCAGAAGATAAAAGGACGCATTGGGAATTTGCAGGTATGGCATCCGAGCTCTGGTTTGAGCTCATGATACCTTTTGCAGAGAGGGAATGACACTGCCGTTCAAACTCACGTTTGTGCCGTGATATAAGATGGATTTTAGCCATCCGATGTTGTTTAAGCTACCAAAACTGCGTTTTGATTTATGTAATAAAAATCGGACTTTTCATTTGTCGTCCGATTAATGTCACTTACTTTTGTTATTTTCCTAAGCCTTTTGAATTGTCCAAAAATTTTATAACGGCCTATTTAAGTCGTGGCTGTTTCCCTTTGGGTTTTCTCTCAAATTCTGGTGAATTCCATAAAACTTATTCTATGAGGGTTTATGTTCGTATCCCTCTTCACTTGTGCTGGGTCAGTTAATTAGAACATCCAAAACCATAGACTACGTAGGCCGGGGAAAGGGCATCGCCCCTCGAACGAGATTCCGTAAAATGCAGTGTCAGCGAGATCCATTTGCTTCCTGCTATTTGGACGTGCGAAAAGCCGAAAGGCTTTTATGTCTTTGTGTTTCGTCTGGGGTCATTCTTGTGGTGACCTAAGAGATAAGGGAATGGGCAGATGTGACAAAAAAACGAAGTAATGACAGTCAGTGAGAGGAGAGACACAGATCTGTGTGATTTGGAGTGACTTGACAAATTGTGTTTATGTAACTTCATATCAGACAAGACAGCCATTTCTTGCAGTATTCAATTACGCATGATATGAGAGCAATTTATATTTAATCAAAGACCTCAAAGAAAGATTCTCCCACTGTGCTTCAATCTATATCTATATATATATATGCTCAAAGCTACTTTGACAGTAGTTGTCATACGATTTTAAGCCTTTCACCGATCAGCATGCCTAGTTTTCTGAGGGCAAGCTGCTTGTTGCTACCATTCTTGATCATTCTTTCGATGCTTGTAGTGAGCTCAGAGGGGCGTCTTTCTCTCGTGTTCTCAACTCTTCCCAATAAAACTGATAGCAATATCTTTTTTCGTAAATTTGGGTTTCATGTACCGAAAAATGAGTTTTTTCGTTGAAGGTTTCTTCTTGGTGACGTAAAGAGACCTGCACCTGGAGGACCAGATCCCCAACATCATTAGCCAACTTAGGAGCTTTTTTTTGTTGTTTTTTTTTAGCCAGAAATAACGCTAGAGTTGCCAAAACCTGTCTCAAAACATAGTCGCCAAATGATGTAGCAGACGACATGGTTGTGTGTTGTTACGAGTTGGCCAGCTCTTTGATCGTTTGAGCACTCAAAGATATGACAATCCCTAGTACTATAGTTATTTTGAAAATCTGAATTCACCGTGCCACAACCTGCTGCCGGTGATCTGATCTCACTCCAAGTCTCCAATTGTCCTTTTCTTTTGTTTTGATTTTTAACTCCAGAAAGGATTTCCTTAATAAATTCTATTTATCAGCTAGGGAATGTTGTATTGTTATAATTCAACATGATTTTTTCGTGTTACTACGTTCACAGGAACATAGGAATTTTGGTTCAGGAAGCTGTGAGGAGATTGCTAGTACTGCTAAAGAATGGAGAATCCGTTGACAAGCCAGTCATCTCACAGAAGTCGGCAGTCAAGGAGATAAACTTGGATATCAGTGTGGCGGGTGGACCATCGAGCGGCAGGGAGCAAGCGGCAATGATCTCACAGAAGGTAAATTGAGAGCCTTCTCTTTCTGTTTTTTGAAACATAATGTCCTCCTAAGACATGTTTTCCGATAAGATCTGTCAGGACCGGCATATGTACCTACTAAGCGCTAATGAAACTTTCCGACCCAAAAAAGAAGCTCTAATGATACTTATTTTTCTTCAACAGGTACCACAATTGTTAGTGCCATAAAGAACACAGTGGATATAAAACCGAAGTAGTTTACAACGAAAATCCCAACTCTGACTTTGTGAAATCTAATGAATTTTCGCATGCCATCTTTGTGGTAGGAGAACACCCGTATGCAGAGAACTATGGTGACAGCTTAGATTCGACAATAGCTGGTCCTTGCCCGAGCATCATCACAAATGTTTGCAGGGCTGTGAAATGTGTTGTTACATCATCTCTGACCGTCCTGTTGAGATCCAACCCTGTGTTCCTGCCGATGATCAATGCTCTTGTTGCAGCTTGGCATCCAGAAACAGAAGGCCAAGGGGTAGCTGATGTTTTGTTTGGTGACTATGGTTTCACTGGCAAGCTTCCTCGGACTTGGTTGAAAAGCGTTGATCAATTACCTATGAATGTTGGAGATGCACATTATGACCCTCTCTTCCCCTTTGGATTTGGCCTCACCACAACACCAACCAAAGCCAACTAGGAAATTATTCAGGATTGAGAGACACACTTTTATGGCCTTTCGATTTACCCGTTATCAACCAGAAATTAAGTTTATAACTGTGAAGGAAGCTGTTACAATTACTACCGGTATGGAAAACGTACAAGAAAACTAATGCAGAAGATTATTTTCTGGGTCAAATACATCATATATGTAAGTAAATATAAGATTCAAAAGTGTGTTAGTAATCATATATGGTCCAAATGTTGCTTCAACTATTGAACTCCCAAAAACTTCTAACAATCGGTGGGAAGAGGGTACTGGCAATACTTTTCGTTCTTCATGCAGGGAAAGAAGCGTTTGTTTGCTGATGCCATTTTCGTTGCAGTGAACATCGAAACCACATATTTCTTGCAAGCCAGGCCTTTACTCTTCAGCACACTAGATCCGTCTCTAATCGCCAACTCCAATGCCTCTACGAAAGACTTGACATTGGGCGAAAATGTGTATCCCCGAATTCTTCATCTACAACCACAGTCCCAACAATGCTTGGATAATTCGGTGTTAAAACTGGTTTCCCAGTATGCATTGCTTCGATCAATGTAAGATCAAGCCCTTGAGGCCTCAATGTCGGATTCACAAACACATCGAGCGCATTGTAAAATTGAGACAGCTCCAAAGGCTCCAATACTCCTAAAATCTTTACATTTGGGCCTAATTCGGCGTACCTTCTTCTCCAAGGACCTGCCCCTGCTACGAGTAAAAAACACACTGGGGTGGCGCCTCACAATCGAAGAAAATGCCTCATAGAGAAGCGGATGCCCTTTGTCCCTCACCAACAGCCCTGCAACTCCCATCACAACGCTCGGCGAGTGCTTCTAGAAAAACACTTGAAGTGCTTCTTGTAAGAAGCACATGCAGGAAGCACTTCATTTGCTTTTGAAATTCAAAAACATTTACCTTAAAAGCGCTTTCAGTCATATTAGAAAAGCTTCCAAACGAGCCATATTCACACTGAGGGGTTGGGAGGAATAAATTGGTTTGAAACTCATCATTCACGGAATTCAAAACTAAGACATATCACTTACAAATACAAAACAATTTCACTAGACAAGTACTAAGAGACATTTCATTTTCAAGTTGCAAGTGTATATTTTGACAATTGTCGCACCCTCCTTGACGTTCTGCGCTCTTCTGCTAAATTTTGTCCTTTAATATTTTGTTTGACTGGCTTAAAAAATGTAGGAGGTATAAGGGGGAGTGATTTCTACTCCCCTTTCTTTTCCAATTTTTCGTTCTTTCACTTGAGGATATACATATGACGGCGACAAAGTGACTATGATGAAAACTATGATTTGTATTAAGCTTAGACTCCATGTAACGTATTAAAATTAAATATTAATAGTATACTTTAAGGACTAGTATTTTAAATGCATATAGTGGATAGAGTTGGATTTCTACTCGCATGTCCGGGGCTCGAGACTCTCTCTACTTTATTCATGAGTGAGCTTAACTTGTTTATCCAAAACAGATAACAATATCCAGTGAAAATAATAATAAAATCTTAAAACAACAACAATTACAAACAAAACGACACAGTGGCCAGTGGGAACCAAGGGTAGATCCATCCATGCGAAAGTCCGATTAAGTGGTTGTGAGGGCTTTCGAGGACAACCCAACAGTCTAGGCAGGTGGTGGAAGAGAAGATCACCATGGTTGTACAGATGTTGTGCAACAGAAATTTTGAACCAAGAAAAAAAATCTAATTTCAAACAAAGAAAAACATATAGAAGATCACCATGACTCTTTTGTTTTTGGACCTTGTTCGAAGAAAGATTTTCTCTCTCTATTTCCCAAGAGACCAATCTCCCTTTTTTCCTTTTTTAGTTATAGACCAATCAAGTTGTGCCGTCATTTTAATTAATAAATGATGATGTATTACATAATTAATATTTTTTATACCATACGTTTAACACCACATATTTTTTATGAAATTCACTAGAAATTCCTAGGACCTAAAAAAAATAGGGTAGCCCCCTGTCTAGACCCTACCTATACACATAGGCCTAGACTCTAATCCGTCGTTCCATTAACGCCTAATGTATCAAGACCACCGATCTTAGAATCCTGAATCTGATTGCACTAGCATCACTACTACGACTTCGGATCCTCTTTGTGAGGATTCCAGAGATATGTGAATCGTGTTCGTTCATCGTATATTGTACGATCAAAAATTATTTTAAATTTTTTTATTTAAAAATAAACATAAACAGTACTTGACAAAAATTAACCGCATAATATACAATAAACGAACACGATTTACGAATTCTCAGAATTCTCACCAAAAAGATCCGGAGAGAATGCACTACTGCCGAGAGCCACTATCTGCTACCACAAATGTACGACAACCTCCCCTGCCCATGATCCCCAATTTCACCGAACCCTAAAATTAGGAATCTTTGTCCCAAATTCCTAGAACAAAATTTAGGGTTTTCAGCAAATTTAGAAATTTAGGGTTTTTCAACAAAAAAAAAATTGAAACTCAGGGTTTTTCATGTATTAACTTTTAGGGTTTTCTTCCCCAAACCCTAGCTTTTATTCAATTTCCATTCCTGCAGGCGAATCTTGAAGTAATCAAATTTCAGGTTTTTGGGAGCATTTCCTTATTTTGGTTTCAGTACCATTGGTAGGTGACGAAGCGAGCAACAAGCCTATTCCAGAACAAGTCCAAGTCCCAACCATGTCCTCCACCACTCATCGCCGCCGCCCCAGGACCTGACGCGACTCTGCGGCGCACTGGCGTCCAACGATTCGACGAGCCACAATGGCCTGCTGCCGGGCCTTGCCGAGCCGGACGATGGTCCGCGTGGGTACGTCAAGTTCGGGAACATGGTTCGGATTCGGTTGAATTCTCAGTCCAAGGACGATAGGAGAGAGATTAAGGGGAAGCTGATGGGTGAGCTCGAGCAAGTCAGGTGCTTGGTGAAGAATCTTGAAGCAAAGGAGGTTGATCTTGGTGACAGGTATGGTCAATCGCAATTTTCGGCCAATTATGCGGTAGATAATGTTAAACCTACAATGAGGGTCAATTCGGAGGCAGGTTCTGTAGGACTCCGTGATTCGGGGCTGAATCGGGGTTTGAGTGTTTCGGTTGCAGAGAATAAGCATGGGGTTGGTCGGTTTGTGGAGAAAGAACTAGTGAAGAAGAGGCCGAAGACAAATCAGTGTTCGGAGTTTCCAATTGGGAAGGGAAAGTTACCGCCTTCGGGGAGTAGCAAGAAGTTGAAACCCAATGTAGGGGGGAAAGGTGGGAGTGGGGGAGAGCCCTGGTTCAGGTCAGGTAAGAATCCGAGTAAAATGTTCAAGAATTGTAGTGCTTTGCTTGACAAGTTGATGAAGCATAAGTTTGGCTGGGTGTTTAATAAGCCTGTTGATGCAAAGATGCTTGGTCTTCATGATTACTTTAAGATTGTTAAGAAACCGATGGATTTGGGCACGGTGAGGACGAGGCTGGTCGAGAATTGGTATAAGACGCCTGAGGAATTTGCAGAGGATGTGAGACTTACATTTAATAATGCAATGTTGTATAACCCGAAAGAGCAGGATGTTCATCTTATGGCAGACCAATTGTTGAAGATGTTTGAAGCCAAGTGGACCGATATAGAGGCTGAGTATAATCTCAATCTGAGAAATGGAATGGGTAATAATTCAAATTTCACACCTCTTTCAAGAAAGGTAGAAGCTCCTGTTCCTCCTCCGGCATCAAATATGAGGACTTTGGATAGAGCCGAATCTATGACAAAGCCTGTTGATCCCAAGTTGAAACCTGTGAGTTCTGGTCATTCAGGTAGGGTATCAGTTCCAAAGAAACCAAAAGCTAGGGACCCCGACAAAAGGGATATGACTTATGAGGAGAAGCAGAGGCTCAGCGCAAGCCTTATGACTTTGCCTTCTGAGAAACTAGATAACGTTGTGAAGATTATTAGGAAGAGGAACCCAGGGCCTTTTCAGCAAGAGGATGAGATTGAGGTGGACATTGGTAGTGTTGATCCTGAAACGCTTTGGGAACTTGATAGGTTTGTGACTAATTACAAAAAAAGCTTGAGCAAAGTTAACAGAAACGTGGAGCTTGGTCCTCAACCAATAGCGGAGCCCGGCGATGCCATCCAGGAGATGGTAAGACAATAAATTAGTTTCCTACCCTGCTTCTCACTTTTAAGTTTTTCTGGCTAATACATGATTAACTTATCATCTTTGCAGACTGTAGAACCAACCACTACAGTTGCAGCAAAAGACGCCAACTCAGGTAATAAATTAACTCTTAAACATCAGTGGCACATTGGTTGAGGTCACTCTTGAATCTATGACGTTCTATTTGCTTAACACTTCCTGTTTCCTTTTTAGAAGAGGAAAACAACAGTAATGCCTTTTCCCCGGTTCAAAGAGAAGAGCAAGGTGATAATGTGAGTGGATCAAGTAGTTCTAGGAGTGATTCTGAATCCTCTTCAAGTGGTAATTATCAGTGTTTTTCTGTTACTATTCATGTAAGGTCCTAGTTCTGTTTGATGTTGTTGAGAGTTTATTTATTGTGGTATACTCTATATGCAGATTCTGACAATGAAAGGTCCTCCGGTGTTGAATCAGATTCAAATCATTGATCTAGGACTTGAATTGATTTAGTTGAGGTAGGTGGCACTATCTTGGTTAATGATTTTATTCTTATTTTTAATTCAAAGTTGGCCCGTCGACTACTGAATAAATCTTGAATCAAGAACAGATAGTAACAACGGAATTATAATATTCAATCTTTGGGGTTCCATGATTGGTTATAGTTGAGTTTCTTTGATCTTGGAAACCCTAAAAAGGAAACTAGAAAGAAAGTAGAACTCTGAGTTTCCGTTATATAACTAAACGATAATTTGTATTGTGCCAGTTGTCATTGCAGCAATTATGATCGTTGTTTTTCTCTCCACTCAAATGGCTATTTGTCAATAAATAAATGCAGAGATATCTGTCAGAAGTGTTAGACCGTCGTAGTTTTTCCATTAAAAGTTTTTCATTTTATTTGGATCATAATAATTAGCAGGAGACCAATTTATAAAAAGTTTGGGGTACCCTAACAGTAGTTTACTCTAACTTTCCATTAGACCAATGGGAAATTGTTTGTTTTTTCAAGTTTTACTATCCCAAATTGTTCCATAATATGTTGAATGTCTTTGTTCTGTATTTCATGACATTTCCGGTTTAAAAAACTTTCATCACTATAGTACCTGTGAGGCTTTCGCCTTGAATTTTTGTTTTGCAGTGGCTATCCACTGGATTCGTGAAGTTTCTCCAATTACCATGAAATTTTTCGAACTGTGAATGTCTGATGGGATTTTGAACCTTATTTGCGTTCCTTTGTTACAAATGATGAAAAGATATCATGGTCATAGTTTATTTACAATGCTTCTGCATCTGTATGGATAAGCATGTGTGACTGCAGTGTGTTCGTGTGCATGTTGGTGAAGTGTCCATGTGCGTGCGTGCCACATTCATTTATCAAGATAGCTCTTGCTGGTTTGAGAGCAACACTTACGAGTTGCCCCAATAATATTCATTTTAAAATATGGCCACAACCTCTAAATTTTAGTGTATATGCATATACTAGGATTCTGAGTTTGTATTATACATAGAGAGCTTGCGTGCTACGGATATCTTTAAATGCACGTGCAAGATCCAGTAGTTTTGTGACAATCTTTAAGATATTCGATTTTAGTGACAGACAATTGCATAAATTTAGATAACGTTATTAAATCCTGATTCATAAGCATACTAAATTTGCAACGGTTTCCTAAAATTCAGGTTGAGTGATTCTGTACATGCATGACATATTCAGTCATTCACTAGTTATGTGGCTTCTGTTATGATGGAGACGTCTCACACAAGTTTCTTTCACATTTCTTGACATCTCAGATCTTTTGCGAAGTTTTTTGTTCGACCTGGGATATAGTTGGTGTAGATCAAAGCATCCAAAGCGGGTCAACTGCTGCTCCTGATTAGAGTTCGTCGAAGGTGTATATTGATGTAGGAAGGTAAATTAATTAGTTGTTGATTAGGGAAGACATTGTATGAAAGTCGTAGAACGAACAATTATGATGGCAGGAAACAGTTTGTATGAAAAATGTGTACGAGTGGAAACTGCAAGCTACTTGCTCATCATTTCCTTTTAAAAAGTGATATGTTAGAAGTTGTTTTTATGGTTGTGCTTCTGACTTGTCTTAGTGCACACCCTTCTGGTTTCTTTACCTGGTCTTGGGGTCACTCTGGTTTTGTAATCTGTAGTCCAAGAATTTAATTTGGGGTTGGGGATTACACTGGAGTATAGTAGAATTTTCGTCGAACTAAACTGATCTCCAACGATGTATCACTTTTTGAGTACGTCACTAAAAAGTAATAATTCGCATGTTTCTGACTTAATATTTAACCTTATTCTTAGAGAGATTCTCTCTTACATTTGATATATAATTTCAAGAGTAAATTGTAGCAATGGTCCTTCAACTTTAATTCAATTGGAGCAATGGTCCCTCAACTCATCAAAACGTGTAGCTATAGTCCCTCAACTAAAAATCCATTACCAATGGTCCCTCAACTTTAATTCAACGTGAGAAATTGTCCCTCAACTTTAACCCAATTGTAGTAATGGTCCTTCCAACATAACTCATTTTGACAAATGTTTGACGATATTGACGAAAATGACCATAACTACATGTTTTGGTGAGTTGAGGGACCAATGGTAATGGATTTTTAGTTGAGGGACCATTGCTCCAATTTGATTAAAGTTGATGGACTATTACTACAGTTTACTCTAATTTCAAAGGCGTTATCTACCCAATAAATGTGAAACAATCTGTCCAGTAGATGCTTACACGTGTTGGAATGATAACAAAAGACTTCTCTCGTGCTTAGGGCTTTTATAATAAATGATCATTTATGTTTTATTAACTCATCAGTTTGGTCCTTTATGTTTTATTCTTTTATGTATTGACTCACTCATCACGTTCATCCTTACCATGAGATTCCGCTACAAATTATGTTAAGATGCTTGTGTGGCACGTGTGGGGCCAAGTGAATCTGTGCAAAGGCACAAATACATGAAGGCCCCCTCATTCAAACAGAATTTGTGATAAATCCTTGGAAGTTCAAAATAGTATCC
This sequence comes from Cotoneaster glaucophyllus, assembly GCA_036320875.1. Lineage (NCBI taxonomy): Eukaryota > Viridiplantae > Streptophyta > Magnoliopsida > Rosales > Rosaceae > Cotoneaster > Cotoneaster glaucophyllus. Next base: position 26,844,379 of record CM070061.1, read on the forward strand.
TTTCTTTTCAGTTGCACTTTTACCATTTGTTTAGAGCATCCTAGGCCTTCTCCGGACAAAACAATCTGGAAGTTGTGCCGGAGTTGCAAAGTTTTGGAGTTGAAAGTTTTTGCACCCGGTTTGCTGGAAAATATGTAAATGTTTGAGAATGTTTAGTGTTAAATAATTAGAGGCCAAATACCAAATTTTGTCCGAGTATATGGTAGAAGAAGATAGATGACCCGTGAAGGTAACTTATTTATTCCTTCCAATCCTACATTTTGTGGGGATTAGAAGAGATCCGTTCATGATTATTCCACCTAATTCATTCAGCTAGGACACAGTAGTAATTGACCTTAAATTTTTGGGTGAATTGCTAATTTAGTCCCTGAATTATCACTTCAGTGAAAATTAGGTCTCTAAACTATTTTTTTCAGAAAAATTAGTCCTTGAATTATAAAAATCTGCCAATTACATCCCTAATATTATATTCAAAGCTATTATATTCAATTTTTCGTCAATTTAAGTCGCGTTACTTGCATGTGATACACATTAGAAGGTAGATTGGTAGTTTTCCATAAAGAAATAGTGAATGGAGTTAACTTTGGAAGCTAAATTGGTAGTTTTTCATAAGAAATAGTGTAAGTTAACTTTGGAGGATAAATTAGATGTTAGATTCACAACCTATATGAAATGTTAAGGGTTTATAGGCGAGAAAATGACGGTATTACACTCTAAAGTGTGTCAAGTGACTTAAGTTGAAGAAAAATTGGACAAAATAGCTTTGAATGTAATAATAGGGATGAAATTAGCAATTTTTAATGAATTTAGGGACTTAATTTACCCAAAAAATAATTTAGGGACCTAATTTTCACTGAGGTAATAATTCAAGGACTAAATCGGCACTTCATCCTAAATTTTTATTTACACATGCTCCGAATCGATTGAGTTATCCGATCATAAGAACCAAACACAACCTTATGTTACTACTATCATCCTAAATTTGCAACAGTTTAGTGTTATTAAACTTGCAACATTTTCCTAAAACTCATGTGTAGGACATTAAGGGTTATGTTTGGGGCGTGGAACTTTCAAAATCCAAGGGATTTAGGCATAGTGATGAAGAAATCGATCATAAAAAGCTTAATAGGAGGGATTAGAAATGCAGTATTATAAAAGGCATGAACATTACAAAGGCATGAAAGTAGTCATTTACAAACTCCTACGACATACAAGAGGTGCATTTTCGAATTCCTCCTGTCTAGCTTTTGTGATCCACTTCTTCCTCGTTTTGACTGTATGCCTTAGAATTTGGAAGTCACTCGTAAAACATACTTGATTTATGATGAAAGCGTTTTACACAAGTCCTTTAACATTTCTTGACATCTCGGAGCCTTAGAGAAGTTTAGGAACAAATAGGATGAAACGGTTTTTTGTCGAATTTGGTCAATAACCCAATGATCAAGATCTAGCTACCAATAATCCCCGTGTATAAGATACACAGAAGCATAGTAAAATTTTCGTAGAATTTTGCCGAGATCTATACGCCGCTCTGCCCAAGCAAATAGAAACAAAAAGAGGTCCACTTTTAGGTGAATTTGTGTTTTGTGGTTGTGGAGGTCACGCCGGCCTTTGATGGAATCCACATTGAAATAAGCAAATGCCGAGTCCAAGTGGGATCCTTGTTCTTTAGCACCCAAATACCTGGAATAACTACAAAAGCTTCACTACACAATTTTCAATCCTCTAGGTCACCATCAACATCCAGCTTAAAAGAGAAGGCTATTGAGAACTAATTATCTCTTGCAATCAATTCATAGCACCAAGACATTCAAAAAGTGAACCACTTGTCACATATAGGCTTGCTGACAAAAGAACTTTGATGGTGACACATTCATACCCCTGTTGTTTGCCTCTTTTTCACGCAATGAGAGACGAGGCGCACAAAACTACTTCGAAGAAGAAAAATTGCGAAAAAGGAGATAAGAAATATTCGCCTCTACGCACCACAAGAAGGCGTAAACACATTCAAGAAACAGGCAGAAGAAGATAATATCACAAATCCTTATAGGTAAAACAGATGACGATCAGACTCGCAACTCACAAGCATTATGATCCAGTTTCAGTGACTAACCAGTAACCACTAATCAACTTTTGATTCGATGAAACATTATGATGATTCAAGTTCAAACAACTTAACCCCCTCCCATAACATGTCATTGGGAATTATTTATAGAAACCTTGGTCTATTAGAGCTTACTCCAATGAGAACAGCAAAGCCGATGCCTGTGCCGCTGGCAGCACTAAAAATACAATACTACTTGGACAAATGCAAAATTTGGATGGGTTACTATCGGGATGGGTAGATAAACCCCACCCCCCAAGGCACTAATAATACATTACCCTAACTCTGGTTGGCAAACTGGATACCCTTCTCGATGGATGATTTGAGCTCAGGGATCAATTTTTGGAGTCCTTCCTGTTCAAAGTCTGAGAGATTACCCAACCCCAAAACTTCCTCGACTCCATTCTTTCCAAGCCTCACCTGAAAACCAAAGCAGAGTATGGTTTATTGCTTATGACAAGAAAGGTTAAGGAAAATATAGCATCAGCAATTTCACGATGAACTAGACAAACACGAGACGCAAGATTAAAACTGGCCATTGTACGGATGAACCATTACGGTGATATACAATGCAACTGACCAACATATGCTATATCTATTGAGTGTCTACCCTTCATGAGCATGTGTTACAATTCGAGCGTTTTGAGTACATCGATATTTTTACACTAAGGGGAGGAGGAGTTCGGCTAAGCCACACAATGGGTAGCCTAATTTGGTATCGAATTTGCTATCCACAAGATTCGAACCTAAGACCTCTCACTTCCAAGTGAAGAGGAATACCACCAGACCGTAGTACTAAGTGGCAATTCGAGCTTTTAACTCATGTAACATGCAGACATGTATGCAACCACAATGGTTGAGACATACTATTAACTAATATATTTCAACCACCATATGGTGAAAACAGAACAGCCATCAATAGCCAAAACAGGAAGTGCACCGTCTGGCAAAGAGATTTATACACAACTGTTCCAGGCAGTAGCCACCAGGGACACACAATCAAGGCACAGACTAGTAGGCATGACTACAAACATAATCACATTTGGAGACATGATAAGTAGCACACTGAAATACTAAAGCTGAACAGCACTCATCCGTAAATCCAATTCCTGGTATATTAAGAAATAAAAATAGCTTGAGGAAAAACGAAAGTTTTGAACTAAATGCTTAAAAAAAATTCAAAGATGAGGAGATGAATCCCTAATTTGTTGATCTCACTAACCTTAGAAGCAAAGAAAGGAAGTTCAGTGATGCTTGATTGCACATACGAACATTCCACAACATCGGGTACTCCATTAAGTCCCTTCAGACAAGCATCTGCGAAAATAGCTCCAGCATAGCTGCAAGATAAACAGTAAGTTAGTCCAGCAAAAAACATAAATTTCTTTTTCTTTGTTTCCCCAACAAAAATAGAAAATTGAAACAAAGAAATCAATGGAGGAATACAAAAGGGAAACAACATTATGGAAGAAGCATGTAACACCTTGGAATAGCTATGGAGCCATAACGTTTTAACACATAAAACATATTATTAGGAAACATTCACCACATACAATTTTACATCTTTGTATATTACATGAGATATAAATTTCAATATAAAAATAGGCACATATAATGCTGAAACATAAAGTCAAAGCATCTTTGCAAAACAAAGTGTTCACGCAATGGTTTTATCCTAACACTTACGCCATTGACAATGTTGCCGATCCCTTTCCAGCCTTCGCCTCCACAACTTCCGTTCCTCCATCTTGTGTTCTCTTTGTCAAAGCCACAATAACATCATGAGGCAAATTGGCTGCCGGGGTAGCCTAAAACATCAAAAAGAACAGTAAAAAATTAGACATCTCTAAGCCAAGCCCAACCAAAGCAGATGCCACAGGAGGAACACTGAAATTAATCTCATACAATCCAACTGCAAGCCTTAAACTATTCAAGTGACGTATACCTGAGAAAATAGTGGTAGAATGGTGATGCCAGCATGGCCACCGACAACTGGTACATTAACCTCTGCAAACACAAACCATTTCCTCTGTTTAGTACTGAACAGTACGCAACCTTACAAAAGAACTCGGCTTCGAAAACCCCTCAAAAAGTACAATAGAAATGCTTTAATTACATCTAGCTAAGTTGAGATTCGAGAACATCAATGTTTTGCAAAAACCCGAAACAGAAGCACAAAAAAATGATAAACATAGCTAAAAGGACAGAGCTTTTAGAAGGCGGGTCAATAATGTATATACCAGCAACATTAACATTGGCCTTTCCAGCATAGAAAGTCTTAGCCCTGACCACATCAAGAGTAGTGACACCAAACAACCTCTTCTCGTCGTACTTCCCGGCCTTCTTCAACACCTCGGCCGCAATCGGGACGGTAGAGTTGACTGGGTTGCTAATCATGTTGATAAGTGCCTATCAAAAACAATCACCCAACATCCCAACTCGATCAAATACTCAAGATTTCCAAAAATTTCATAGAAATGAAGGGCACAAAAGGGATACTCACATTGGGGCAGTACTTAGCGATGGCGGTAGTGAGACCCTTGACGATACCGGCATTAATGTTGAAGAGATCGTCTCGGGTCATGCCGGGCTTTCGGGGCACTCCAGCGGGGATAATTACGACGTCGGCTCCCTCCAAGGCTTGAGCAAGCTGCTCTTCTCCGGCGTAACCTTTGACCTAATCACCACCGTTCACCAAATCCCCGAATTAATAAAAAAAGTTCAAAAATTGAAGATCGAATCGGAAACACCCGATCGGCGAAGAGGAAGTATTAGAGAGGGTTCGGAGTACCTCAGATCTGGTGTTGATGTGGCTGACGTCAGCGGCGACACCGGGGGTTCCGGCGATATCGTAGAGGGAGAGGTGGGAGACGAGGGGGTTGAGCTTCATGAGGAGAGCCAGGGGCTGGCCGATGCCGCCGGCGGCGCCGAGGACTGCGACCTTCCGCTCGGGGACGGAGGCGGATGAGTAGCTGCGGCGGGCGACTCGGTGTACGGATCTGGCGATGGACATTGAAGGCCTCATGTTTTTGCCTTTGGGAGTGTCGAAAGCTGTCTGCTTTGCTTTGTTTTGCGAGTTGCAAGTACTGATACAACAAGAAGTAATCTACAGAGCGAGCAGTCGGGTCTGCTATTGGTATATATCTACGGTTGGTTGCTAGGGATTCGTGGTGTTGAATATTATTTTTAATGTGTAATTTTAAGGGGTCTTCAAATAATAAATAAGTATTACATGTCCTTTACCTTTTTTGACAAATGATAAAATAAGTAAATATATTTAAACGTAAAGGGCGATTCAAACACGGGATCTCAGTTGTAGTTTGAATGTTCTTAACGAAATGAGTTACAAACATCTTTGGTCGCTGGGCTAGGGCATCCAGTTAACAGCGAGGTTTCTACCTTGGGTTGAGCTGCAGGGCTAGACTTCAATAAAGGGCCTTCACCTCGTCCTGCATTTTCCAAGAAGATTACCTATTTTAGGCGATACCATTAAATTATCAAAATCTGTCACTTAGTACTACAGTTCGTTTCTAAACGAGAGGTCTTAGGTTCGATTCTCGCCAAAGGCAAATTTGAATCACATTATTGCTAGCCCATTGTGAGGTTAGGCCGATCCCCCTCCCCCATTAGCATATAGATAATATCAACGGTTCAAGATAATTATAGATCAACCGTGGTTTCTTTGGTATGTAATAAATTAGATCTGCAAAAGCCCATCTTATCAAGATTATGATTGGTGAAGGAAGCAATGCCTTCTAAAAGGGCTTCCAATATGAAGGCCTAAATATAATTGTTGTTGTTGTTGTTGTTGTTATTGTGGTAAGATAGACTATGAGCGGTGGGACTGCACCCAGATGCCAGATGAAAGATAGTGAAAAACAAGTGACTTGACTCTTTGGGTTAGCATGAACAGAGCCTTTGAGAAAGAGTCTTCCCCCTTCTACTTTTCCATTTTTCAGTTTTCACTTTCTTAAAAATTGAAAGAAAAAAAAAATTGTCGGAAAAAAAAAAAAAATTCTTATCTAGTAACCATTTTTGAGCTTTCAGTTTTCGGTTTTTGAAAAAAAAAAATCAAAAATAGAAAAATGAAAACTTTAAAGCCAACTTTTTTATGTAAAAATCGCTTAAGTTGCATGAGATGAGAGTGACTCAAACCTATATTCCTTTTATTCCCCTTTGGATATGAAAAAAATAAAAGCACATGGGAACATCATACGTTTGTCACCACTACATTGTCTTTTATTTTCTCTCATTGTCCATTGTTAACTTTTTTTTAAAAATAATATTTATTATTATCACTGTTTTAAAATTTCTCGCCTAGAATTCGTTAGGCCCTGTCTAGGTGTTAGGCAAGCCACCACCCTATCTTTAAGCATTTGAAAATTAAGAAATGACGCCTAAGCACCCACCTAAACATTCACCTAGTTCGCTACTCTCATTTAGAAAGAAAATAGATAACCTCCATTTTGCATTTTATTTTTTCATTAAATTATAATAAACTTGTTGAATACTTAGATCAACACCCATTATATGAGTGTTCCTCATGTTTTCAATATGTTTTAATATTTAATAATCTATATGTCATATTTTGCAATCAAAATATCCCAAACAATCATTTTTTTTCTTTAGTATAAGTAAATATTTATTTATATGTTAGATAATAAATTTAATTAAAATTAAGAGAACTGCCTAGGCCTCGCCTAGACACCTAAGCTCTAGGCTCCTGCCCGCCGTCCGACCAGCTCTGGAAGAAGGGAGTTTCGTATCGGAACGAGTGGGTAGAAACCCAACACCCTATCCATTAAGATATTGCACCACATGCACTTTGTCCATTGCTAAACGATTACTAATCTTGTGGATTTATTCACCAAATCACTATAAATTACAAGTTTATAACATTTTAAGTGGTGAACAAAATTACAATCAAACTCTTCATGCTATTTTAACAACAGCAGAGAGCTAATGTCAAGACTTTGAAATCCATATGTTGAATAATGAGTTCTCACAAAACGATTTCCGATGTAGTCCTCGGCCGGCTGCAGCGATACATCGGTGGAGCCTTAAGACGTGAACAACCGGTTTAAGCCAGAGCATCAAAGACTAACCTTTCCGGAGTTGTTTCGTGAGATTTTCTGATCCGACAGAGACAAACTGAGCACAACTCAGGTGGAATAGTGGATGACCATGTAACACTGGTTGGTTTGGCAAAGATTGAACCTCAATGAAGTGAATGATCAGGTTCCGATTTGTTGTTGGAGCACTGTGTTTTTCTTATCCAGTCTAGAATGTCTGAACAATCTTCGCGTCTGATAAAATGCCTTCGTGTCGTAAACAAAACCATTTAGTATTTTGTCCACTGTGTCAATGTTGTGAATATCGCGTTAAAGAATGGGAAAAACAAAACAAACTCAGAAAACTGAAAACAAAAGAACCAAGACAGATAACACAAAAAATTTACGTGGTTCAGTTATGCGGTCAGCAACAGCAATCTTTCACTTCATCCTCAGTGAATCAGGCACAACCAAATTTTCGATGTTTTCATGGTATGCATCATAAATGAAGTCGAGCACCGTTTCCTGCATAAATTGTCCATTAAGCATTCGCTGATTCATAGGCTTTGGGGAAATGAAGAACTTACACAGCCAAAACTTTGATAGACGAAAATAATATAGGAACAATGCCTGGGAGGGCGGAAAGCTAAGTCTCTCTTTCTGACAAATAATGAAAACAAGATTGGAAAAATACCAAGGGTTTGGAAGCATCAAGCCAGTTATAGATATGTTCGTTGCGAAACCATGTTAACTGCCGTTTTGCAAAATTTCTGCACACGAAATTGAAAAAATTCTATGACTCAATGTAATGTGTGAGAATCTTGAAAACTCTACAAAGCCACAAGGAGTATTAAGCTCTCAATGTAGCAACAGGTTTTCGACACAACACGCACGGAAAGTTGGAAGTTCCTTTTGCTAATGAATAGACTGTAAAATAATTCAATAATTATAATACATAATTAGAATCCAATCTGCAACTTCCTATATTTACTAACTTAAATTTAGTTTCGTTGTATTCCCCGCAAATACGATTTATTATAATGTACATTGAAAATGTCTCCAAGTTTGGCAAAGCATATGGAATTATGGCTTTTGATACATGAATTTGAACTAAAAATGCATTACCTAGACGCTTTCTGAAACTCAGATAAAAAGTTGGTAGAATTACCTCCTTGCTGCCTACCCATCAACAGATACTCCGTAGCCTAAAATTAAACATTTCTTACTGTGACTATCACACAGAATCATAAAATGACCGGAAAAAAATGGTGTCACACGATTTTAAAGAAGCAAAATCAGACAACCATTGCTTTAATAATTAAAGAACAAAATAACAATAGTGGTAGCATACCTGTCGGTAACCAATTGCTCTGGTTGCTGAATTTGAATTTGGAAAAAGACCCGAATCAAGAAGCCAACTAGCTTCGGACAAGATACCATCACTTCCTGCAGAAATTTTAAAAAAGAATAAGAGAAAAAGAGAGGAAAAAAGTACCTCACCCACATTGAAATTGCAATCCTAACAGATCAGGTTGTGTAAAACAAACGAATTGCCTGATTTGATTTTGAAAATTCAAAGAGAATGATCAATTTCTAGTGATCTGTTGTAATATATTTACCTGATAGCATATCTTCACATCGGTAGTCGATTGATCTATAAAGATTAACTCTTTTGCTTGAGAGGAAAAAGCAAAGAAAATCATAGTCCAATTCCTTTGATTTTACTTTCTCCACAACATCAGTAGAAGGATTAATGTCATTTGCGTCACACTGTTTTCGGAAAGAATCATAAGGAACTTGAAATGCAGATGGAGGTGATCCACTAGACTGCATTGCAGAACATGTATATGTTATGCATCCAACATCAGTAAAATGGAGGGATATAAGCTTCTAAATGCAAAACAACTCAACTAAATAGTGAATATTGAGGCAGATATATCAGCGATATATTGATGTTTCTCTGTCCAAGGGAATGCATAATATTAGAACTAGAAAACATAACAAAATAACCTTAATAATCTCAAGGCTGCGTCTTAATCGATACCTGTCATTAGCAGCCAAAAGTTGAGCCTTTGGGTCACCTGCTTTGACCACCAACACCACAGCTGCATCCCAGTTGTCATTTTTCTTAGGTCCTCTAAATCGGAATACACTTCAGATGTAATCTCTAGAGAGGCTTTGGGAACATCTGGTTTTCCGTATATGAGCCTTATATGTACAACAGAAAATCAATGCTATCAATACAACCACAAAGAAGAGAGAAAAATAATTAGGCTTATTACTCTTAATTACAAAGATTTTGTTTTTCTTATTCAGCAACGTCATCAATCAACTTGCAGATGCCACTGCAAATTAAATTAATTCACAAGGCAGGCCAGTTATGTTAATGTGTACTCAACATCCAAACTTTAAACAGACCAAAAACATCTTAACTTTAAAATGATGAGAAAAACAAAGAAGATATTGGCACATACCATCGCAAGTACAATTCAGTACCACCAGTAACTATGGGAACCCAGCCACTATCAAGAATACTTCTTGTAGCTTGCCTAACATCCTCAAAAAACCGTCTAACAGAATAGTCTGACGAATAAAACACATGTTGAAGTGGCAGAACATAAATATCCAAAATCCCAAACCTAGCAACACACCTTCAGATGGGTGCAGTATGCCAACAAGATGATGTGGCACCTCCTGCACCAAAAGAAAGAAAAACACACAACGTTAAAGAGTGTCACAATGAATCCACCAAATGAACCAAATTTGTTGGTCAAGTTCCTGTTACTAATAACAGACCAGTTGAGAATAGAATACAAAGGGAGACGTTCTCCAATCAATCATTCACAGTAAAATTTGAAATCGAGTTAAATTAACATACATTGTAATTATACTAGTTTTGTTTTCTTTGTTTCTGTCATATTTTCGATTAGCAAGAAACACTCTTTTTTTACCAATACAGCGATGTATTTCTTTTTGCATGAAAAAAATTCGCAAGGACTGAAAAGGCTCCTGCCTGAAGAAAAAAAATGTGGTGAAGTTACTCTATTATATATATATATATATATGAAATTCTAATCTATACAATAGAGTTATTCCATATGATACTATTCCTGAACCGCACATTAACTGTGGATATTATAGGATTTGTTGGAGAAGATAATATGAACTGCTAGTCTTTGAAACTGTTAACATTCAAGTCAGATATGAGTCACATGATGGAACAGTAGCATCCACAAACATCGTGTTACAAATGATAAAATGTAAAATTTAAGCATAACATTAACACCATAGTGACAATTATTCGGAATCAAAGAGAATTCAAAACCTAATTTAATGGGATAACATAAAACTAAGACGGCATACAATGCATCTGAAATCAACATACTCTAGAAATCTAGATTACCATAGTTCAATTACGAAGTAGAATCATGCCTGCATCAAATGTACAAATTTCTCAATTACACAAGCACCTGTCTTTCAGCTGGCGAAGGCTTGGCAGATCCAATATCAAGACCCCGATATACCTGTGGCACAAAAGTCAAAACAAACAAATTCACTTCGACAAACCTATTAATTCTACAAGCGTCAACAAAAGGAAATTCAATCAAGGCAATGCCATAAGGCTTTCTTTGTTCTCATGGCAGAGAGAGCGATGTTATCCATACACCAATAGAACCGGCTTTTACTGAAGGAGATTAGAAATTCAATCACGGCAATGTCCATAAGCAGAGGCCTTAGCATTACTGATTGACCAGAACAAGTCAAAATTCTCAAGGAAACAAATTCAATATTTCGGGTATAAAACAATGTCAACTTTCTACCTATTAACTTCCTACATTTTCTCATCAACCAAACAAAATGGTTCATCACTAAATACCCAATAAACTAAATTACTTGCAAGTTAGAATCTTTAGAAAACCCAACTAACCAGTTTGCTGCTTAGTTCGAAAGAAGCTAAATTTTCCCATTTTCTTCCCCTTTTTCCCAGTATCCTAACAAAGAACAACAAAAACAAACAACTGGGTATTGTATTTTCGTTCAAACCTGGACGGAGTCGGCGCTTATAATCTCTCCATTGAGCCGCTTAGCGAGCTCCAGAGCGAGGCGGGTCTTCCCGGAGCCGGTGGGCCTAGATACCACTATCAACTTCTCCTTCTCTTTATTCTTGGTGGCTGGTGGTCAGACGCCGCCGGCGCAGAGTGAAAGTCAGCAGCCCAGCCGTTCTGAGGACGCGTGGGCAAACTGTACGGACACAACTGCTACTAATTATCATATTTTCGGTTTGGAAGAGACAGGTTTGGATTGGATTGGACTATTTTTTTGTCCGGTCGTATGGGTTTATAGAGGGTTTTGGGTCTCAACTCTTTGGACATTTCCTTGTGTTTTTTGTTTATTTTATTTCTTTTTATTTTTAAATTTCTTTTTCTTATCACACTTAAACTTGTTCATCAACTATGAGATTGTAATTTTTTAATACGAATGATATTTTATATTAATTTATCCTGAATGGAGAGAGTTTGAATCTGTAACGCAATAGGTTGAAGAGGAACACCTTACCACTAAGGCAATTCACCACTTGCAAGTATGAGATTGTTATTTACGTGTAAAGAGTTATTCTTCTCTCTGCACAAATTAGAATTTGAAATTAATGTATGCTTAAATTTCTCCTTTTTTTTCTCTTAAAATAAAGGACCAGCTGGTGGCTTCGCCACGATAATTCACCATTCCAAAAGCCGAAAAAACTCACATAGACATTTCAGCATTCCCCTTGCCACTTAAACGTCTCTATTTTTACTATAAATGGTGATGTTCTTAAACGTGGCACCTCTCTTAATCCATGGAAAATATTGTTACTTGGAAAAATAAATAAAATTAATTTAATAATAAGAAGAGTTGTTTACTATTTAAAGGTCCACATCAGAACTCAAAACAATCACAGGATTCACAGCTTGATCCTACCAACTGGTGGTTGCATGTTGTGACTTCACCTAAAACACCTTAGAACTCAAGCTACCATTTTCAAATACTTCACCAACAAAATGTCCTTTAACAATCAAGCACTTCCGCACCCACCATCTTCATCCCCTTCACCAAATGACAAAGCAGCAGCCCTCCCTCGACCGGCGTATCCAGTCCCTCTTCCCGGTTGCACTGGCCTCGCTGCTTGTCCTAGGGACCGCACGCCTGGTCCTCGACGCCTTGAAGAGCAATGACAGCTTTGTCTTTCAGATGTATGGCTGGCCAAGAGGCCAGAAACCGAGACCGGCGGTTGTTATTTCACCGGAGGACCGGATTGACGAGAGCTGCAATGTGTTTGAAGGGAAGTGGGTGTGGGATAATTTGTCACATCCTCACTATACAGAAGAGAGCTGCCCCTACTTGGTAAAGCAAGTTACTTGCCAGAGGAATGGGAGGCCTGATTCTTACTACAAGAATTGGAGGTGGCAACCAAATGACTGCAACCTCCCAAGGTCAAAACTCTAATTTTTTAGTGTACAAGACCGTCGTATTGTCACGTGGTGTAACTAATTCATCCATGTCATTACAGGTTTATCTGTTTATTAGTGTTATACCTTAATCATCACGTATCAACATTAACCGTCATCTGATCATATTATGATTAATGAATTAGTAACATCATGTGACTGTGTGACGGTCACGCTAAAACATATGTGTCAAGGCATTCCATGTCTTTTTGTTTACTTAGTGAGTGGCTTTGGCTTTGAAATTCAGGTTTGATGCATTGAAGCTAATGCAGATTTTGAGGGGCAAAAGGCTGATGTTTGTTGGAGACTCAGTACAAAGAGGCCAGTTTGAATCCCTGGTCTGCATGGTTCAATCTATAACACAAGGAAAAAAGTCCCTCCAAAGAGTCCCTCCTCGAAAGATCTTCAGAGTAGAGGTAAACCTCACGTTTTATAACACTAAACCCAACTCACGGCAAGAGTTCAACGTCCCCTCACCCATTTTTTCTTTCGCAGGAGTTTGATGCATCGATTGAGTACTACTGGGCTCCGTTTCTCGTGGAGTCTATTTCGGACCACGCGACGAAACATACTGTGCTGAAACGGCTGGTGAAGCTTGACTCTATAGCTAACCACGGCAAGCACTGGGAAGGAGTAGATATCTTGGTGTTTGAGAGCTATGTGTGGTGGATGCACAGCCCTACAGTCAATGCTACGTGAGTGACATAAATTTGTAGGGCACCCCTATGTTATAAATCTCATTGCTCTTCCGATTTCAGTTAGTATCGCATGTTTCTCCATCTGTCAAATGAAAAACTGTTTTTGAAAACATTACCACACGAAGGCCTTAAGTTTTTTTTTTTTTTTTTTCATTTTTGCCAGATATGGATCTCCAGATGTACAAGAATATAAAGTCACTACAGCATACAAACTAGCCTTACAAACTTGGGCAGACTGGTTAGAATCCAGCATCAACCCTGAAAGGCAACAGGTCTTCTTCATGAGCATGTCTCCAACACATTTATGGTAAGAGTTTCACACTTCTCACTCGAACATCTTCAAAAGCGTAAAGAGGAAAGTGAAAAAAACGTTTTTTCAATACACAGCGATATTGGGAAAAGAGAGAGTCAACACACAGGATCTCAAGTGCAGAGGTGGTCCCACAAAGCCCCTTGCCATATATAATAACACGTGTCATGAATCTGGCGTTCACGATTTAGAGTTTTATCCGTAATCATGGGAACTTGACAGAAATTTCTTTTGTAGGAGTTGGGAATGGAAGCCGGGAAGTGACGAAAACTGCTTCAATGAGTCATACCCGATTGAGGGTTCATACTGGGGAACTGGTTCAAACATGGAAATCATGGATATTATACACGACCAAATGCAGGATCTGAAAGCGAAGGTAACATTTTTGAATATCACCCAATTGTCAGAGTACCGAAAAGACGCACACACATCGGTTTATGGAGAACGTCGGGGAAAGCTCTTGACGAAGGAACAAAGATCGCATCCTAAAAAATTCGCCGACTGCATTCACTGGTGCCTACCTGGGGTTCCTGATACATGGAATGAAATTTTGTATGCACATTTGTTGAAGAGTCACCAAAATATTTTGTAACACGAATTTAACAATCAAGCCTTCGAGAAAATGTACGAAAGGTACATTTGTATGCTAATATTGAGGATTAGTAGTGCAGCATTTTTGCAGGAAGAAGAGAGACATGTGACACCTGCATTAGCATTTGTATTGAACTCTTTTGTTGATCTTCTTCAACCAACAAACGAAATACGACTTGAATATGGTGACTGCAGACATACAAAATTCAAAACGCTTTCGTTGTTCTTCAGCCAGCAAACAACTGGCAAGAGAAGATAAAGTCCAGAAACAACACTGACCAGCTAGAACTCAATACTGTAATGTTTAACTAGTATATTTTGTGCATTTCGACAATGAAGTAGAGGAATCATCCTCAATTTATAAATATTCGGTTTCGTATAGTTCTCACCATATTTACCTGCAAAGGCGAGCAGCCTTTTATCCACTCCGTTGAAATATTTACAGGGGCACGTTATTTACAGGAGCTCCCATTCAGAATCACAGGCATCATCAGTTTCCGAACTTTTCACGTTAGAGAGTGTTTCTCGGCTGGTTTCTATATGACTGTCTCCGAACCAAATTGCTAGCTGTTCGTACTCCTTTGCCAACCTCTTCTTTGATGTAAAAGCATCCTGGATTCTTTTCTGAAGTTAAGAAAGAAAAAAGAAAATTGATCAGTCAGGCTCATGTTGTTTATTTAGGCACATAATGTTCTGATACAATTTCATAATTTTTTAAAATAATATATAATAAAAAAAATTTCCGATAAAATTACTGATCTCTAGAAAGTTCAGATGGGTGACAGCAAAATAAATCTAAATTCGAGTTAACTGTAAAGCGTAAATATGCTTTAAATGTGAGAACGAATCCATATGCATATTATCAAGTATGTAAAATGCCACTCTGAAATGATGCATGTAATCTTCTTTGTCTTCCTATTCATTTCAATAGAAATTTGTAAGTGTTTGGACAATGGAATACTGTATAACAGGTACCTTGTATGATCTTTGTTTTCTTGCCCTGCTAGAGACAGCGTGCAGTACGCTATCGTCTACAATGACACAGCTCTCCTCCAGCTGTACCTTATCATGGAAATCAACAATCCTCTCCTCCAGCTTTACCTTATCATGCAAATCGATGGTTTCCATAGAAGTGCGAGAAAAATCACTATTTGATTCATCTGAACTTCCTGTAAACAATTTACGACATTAGAGAAAAGGTGATATCATAAACACATCATAAAAGGATCCAGTCTAGATCAGTTCAAAGCTAATAGACAGCGTTAAGGCTCTACATGATTGCAACATCAATTGCAACACCATTGCTTTTACTACCAACAAAAATTCATATGAATGTATGTCAGGAATCTCACTTCTGATATCTCCAGGAAGGCAATAGACTTTGAGCCTAGGAGTTTTAAACATGAACAACAGGAAAGAAAATAAAAAGAAGTACCAAATGCACATTCTGCAACATACCAATATCTAAAGACGGCTTAAGAGCATCATACTGAACAGAGTCGCAGATTTGAACTTGCTTCTTTCTAGATGGTACTGTCAGAGGCATGAACTCTGCAGTTCTGGAAGTGCTTTCTACTGTAATAGTAATACACAAGTTAATCAATACTGGTTTTTTCATAGAAAGCAAGAGTACATCTATAACAAGCCAACCAAAAATACTAACCTACTGATTCAGGTGATATGACACTGCTGAAACAAGATTGCCCCATGTCGATGTCCTTATTCTCACCGGACACAGATACAGGTGAAGCAGATGATGGGTGCCCAGTAGAATCATTAGATACACACTCAACCACCTCACCAGCTTCCAGGGATAAGTTTTCAGGAGAATACCCAGAGAGCCAAGGTGATTTCTTTGCAGTGGAGCTGCTGAAGGATGCAAGTTCCACATTCTTGATAGCGTTCTCCCCAGATACAACTGAAAAGGCAATTTCAGAAGTAGTACTTGAAGCACCAGATACACACTCAGTTTCATCCAAAGTGTTATCACAAACATTCAATTTTTGTTCAGACTCCAATCCATATGCAGAGCTTGCAGGTGCAACCTCAGGCAAATCAGTATGACTATTTTTATGATTGCTATGAGAAAATACCCCGTGTGGGGACACTACAAAATGTTCTGCCACAAAAGAAGAAGTTAACTCCTCTAATATAGGTGCAGACACTTCTATGGCAGTTTCTTCATTGTTTGCTTCCAAGTCTTTATTGGTAGAAATGTCACCAAACTCTGGAACCAACAAGTCAGACTCCGATACCTCAAGAGTATTCAAGGAAGCTGGAGAACTAAGTTGACCTGCGAGGTTATATTTACTGAAGATGAGACTCGGCTGGTATGGATCAATTACATTGGGGTGTGCAGGTGTTTGGTTTTCAGTTGCATCTAAAGAATTTTCATTTGTCCAAACTTCATCAGTATTTTCCACAAATAACTCAGACTCTAAGACCTCGAGAGTATCCACTGCAGCAGGAGAAAGACTCAGCTGTTTGGTCACATGATCCATTACATTGGGCTCCATAGGCGATTGCTTTTCTGTTGAATCTAATGAGTTTTCAATGTTTCCCACAGATAAGTCAGACTCTGACACCTTAAGAGTATCCATTGAAGTTGGAGAACTAGGTTGATCTGGAAGGTGATACTTACTAGAGACAACACTCAGCTGGTTTGTCCCACGATCCATTGCATTGAGATTTGTAGGTGATTTATTTTCCATCGCATCTACAAGACCTTCACTTGTCAAAACTTCATCAACCTTTCCCACAGATAAGTCAGACTCTGGCACCTCAACAGTATCTATTAAAGTTGGAGAACTAGGTTGATCGGCGAGGTGATATTTACTAGAGACAAGACTCGGCTGGTTTTTCACTGGAGTCATTACATTGGGCTCTGTAGGAGATTGCTTTTCAATTGCAACTAAAGACTTCTCATTTGCCAAAACTTCATCGATCTTTCCCACAGATAATTCCGACACCTCAAGAGTATTCATTGTTGGAGGATTAGGTTGGTCTGCAAGGTCATTTTCCGTAGAGACCAGACTCAGCTGGTTTCTCACAGGATCCTTTACATTGGGCTCTCCAGGTGATTGGTTTGCAGTTACATCCAAAGAATTTTCCTTTACGTTTTCCCTTGACTTAACACTAATGGCAGATTTCTGTCTAACCATAGGAAGTAAATCTTGGACGGTACTAGAAAATTTCTTCACACTTTTACCCACAGTCTGCACCTGGTTTTCAACATATTTAATTGAGTCCTGCGAAAGAAATATATTCATTATTACGAGAGGAATTGACAACTTCAGTTACTGCATAGCAGCAACCACACTAATCAAAGACAAGATGCAAATGAAATATTTTTCATTTGGGCTTTTTCTGCCCTTATTACCTGATTCACAATACCATCTGCCTCCTGGCGGATTGCTTCAAATTTCTGGTAAATGTTTCCAACCCAATTCATACTTTTGAGTTTTTTAAAATCCATCACAACCTCCAAACTGTACCTGCAACCAGTCAAATTGTATTTTTTTCTATTCAGTTGTTTACGTTAGTCAGACATAGAGAGGACAGCAAAAAAAATTACCATCCCAGGCTCCCAGCTCAAGATACAGGCGTAGTGAGAAAACAGAGATATAACATAGAATATCATAGTAGATGAACTACAATGAGCATAATAAGTTCACGTTAAGTCCCAGATTACAAATTTTTCGAGTGACAAACAAAACTGTGCATAAGGTTAACAAAAGGCAGAAGAGAACAAAACAAAGGTATTATAGGTTACGGGAAGCATCACAGTTGCAGTAAAATAGAATCGAAGCAAGGAAATTGGTCTAAACCTGACAGTGAATGAAAATGAATGAAAAGACCAAATCAATAAACCAAATTATTTCTGACGAATTGAGAGGTTACTGGTCTAGAGAACACAGAGAACGGAAAATATCCAAGATAACCATCAATGCAACGATTGTATGTTTGTATATATCTGAGGATCACTATTTTGTGCGTACAATATATTAAACATACTTATTCATATATATATATATGTATAATTATCAGTGCGGGCTTTGTATACCTATTCAATGTCTTCTAAAACTAAATAGAAAAGTTCACTAACTTACATCAAAGTTCCTCAAAATCAAGACTCTTACCTATTCTTTAGCACTTAAAACACAAAACTCTTGAGCAACACCAATATTTTCGTTTACACCGCCATACTACCAGTGCTTCTTTCATTTAAACCACCTTAGCTGCTCTTATGCAAGTCTCAAGCAACACTAACATCAACCGCGTGCAAGCACATTCTTAACCGGGGTTTCAATCTTTAAACTCATAAGAGAAACAAAACCAAATAAAATTTAGGGTTTTAACAAATTCATACAAATTTCATACATGTGTCTTCCATCATCATCTCGCCCAAGAACAAAAACAGAGTTTTTTCAAACAGTAATCACAATTAAGCTATTAATTTAAACTTGATCAAACCATCTCATCAATCACCATCATCAAATTCAATTCCAAAACCCAAAACTCACACTGAAATTAAATCATTCACAGAATTCACATAACAGGCAAGCAAAAACAAAAACACAGCAGCTCTCTAAATACAGAAAAACATTAACTATGCATAATTGTACACACAAAATTCAAAACAATGATCCAAATATAAACACATACATGCATATATAATTGTTACAATTCAGAAAAAAGTGTTTTTCCGTACAAAAGAAGAAAAAAACCCAGCAAAAAAAATTAAAGTGTGCGAATTGAATGGAAAAGCAACGAAATTTGAATGAATAAGAAAGACAGAAAGGAGGAGGAGAAGAATTACCGGCATCTGGTGACGCCGGCAAGCTCAGTTGGACCTTTCTGTGATGGCAAAGAGAGAGAGAGAGAGGGAGAGGAGAGAGGTTTAGGGAGAAGAAGGGGAGGGTTTAATAAAGAACATCTTTGTTATGTTTGTTTATCTTAATCGCATCATAATAATATTTTATTAAATACTAAAGTTTAAATTCTATAATTTCAGTCCAACTGAACTTCCAAATATTTGATTGGGAAAATGTCAGCCGGGCCCCCCTCCTCCTTCTGTCTTTCTCTCCTCTTTCGGCCCTCTTTCTTTCCTCTCCTCTCCTTCCTTCCCTTTTTAAAGTGCTACTATGCTTATCCCGTTTTTATCTCTCATCCACACTTATTTTGCCGCCCACCGTTAAAAGAAAAAACAACAGGATCATATTTCCACACCCGTCATTATTTCCAAAATAATCTTAATATTTTAAATTCTTAACTATAAATAAAAAAAAGAAAAAACAATTAAAAAAATAGTTTTGTTTCGTTTGCTCAATGAATTGGGTCTAGTACTCCTTGTGAATGGATTTTTTTTTTCGGTGGTGTCAATGGAAAAGCTTGAGATAACATAGCTTTTTGAAAATTTCCGTTTGGATCTCAGCTGGAGAAGGTTGTCGTGGGTTGGATTTGGACGGAGAGAAGTTATCATGTGTGCGGTGTATGGAGAAGGCGAGGCATTCCAGTCGGGTTGTGCATATAGAGGAGTCGTATGGGATTTGCAGAAGGCCAGCATGCAAGTAGCGGGTCCGTGGGTTAATCGTGGGTTTTGGGTCTCTATAGCATTTGAAGTGTTTTTTTTTTTGCAAGAAACATCAGTTATGTGTTTATTTCAATAAGCATTTTAAGTAATTTTTCAAAATTTACTTGCATTTTTACTAAGGATTGATTTCAAAAATATTTTCATCAAAAGCGCTTTCAGTCATTTTAAAAGCACCTCTAAACGAGTTCTAAGTGAGTCGAAGAGTGAGTTAGGGCTCATAATAGGCTAGTAATAATGTGGTTCAAATTCATCTTTGATGAAAATCAAATCTAAAATCTCTCATTTATAAGTTGAGAGAAATACCATTAAAACATAGTACTAAATAGCTCATCGTTGATCTTTTAGCCATGAGTTTTATCTTCGCATGAAAAATGTGGAGGACGCCAAAAGAAGGGGAGTAGAGGACGATCTGGGCAGGAGGGTTCTGCTATTCTTCCATTTTTCTTAAAAAACCTTTTCTTTATATTTAATATTCAAATTGAATTTATGATTATTTATAGATGGCTTTTTTTTTTTTTAAGGTTTTTAAGTCAAGATTTTATGGTGGTTTTCACGTGGCGTTGTTCGTATTCGTCCAACGCATATGTCGTGCCGTAATAATAACAAAATAGTTGATGGAAAGAGAGTGGAAGAACGATATTGATTTGCAACATCTATATTCATAGATAACATTGATTGGTTTTTATTTTCAGAGATTGTGTTTGTGAGTTGCGTTAATTTCATGACCATTTGTGATAAAAATCTTTAGTTTTAATTAGAAGTCTAACTTTGTCAAAATGCTTTTTTGTTTAGGTCCTTCAAGGCCATTTTGCAAGGGGATAAATTTGTCAACAAAATATTTCTTTAATTTAAAGTGGGTGGGAAAATAAGACATAGGGGTTGGAATAGCATCACTCGCTTTTTATTAGGACATAAGGTTCTTTGCATCTGTGGATCTGGATTGTATTACTCTGTTTGATGTAAATTCATCTGGTTCTTATTTTTAATTTTCGAAAGGGTATGAGTTGGACTTGATTTGTGTAAAAATGAATCTAAAATCGAGTTCATATTTATTATGTGGATAACCCGACCCGGGCCGTTTAAATGTTGTCTTAGCATTTGCCATTTTATTAGTGGTCCACAATGAAGTTCATGATTCATGATTCCGTATCTATCTAACCCTAATAGTAAAACAACGTTCAAACTTCTTCAAACAAATAGTATTTGAGTCCCTTTTAGAACATTTATTGGTTTTGACTTTGTTAGACGTAATTTTTTCATAACGAAAACACGTAGAGGTTGTTTTATTATACAACATATAATTTAAAACGGATCCGTTCGACCCCTAGGAATTGGGCATATCAAATGGATCCAAATGAGCCAGTTGCACCAATATAAATACATAGCTCGGACTCGTTTACAAAAACAAAAAAACAAGTCAAGTTCAAGTTCACCAAAAACAAGTCTGTAGATGAGTCAAATCCATAATGCTTTTACCGAATACGTCTGTCTGTTTTGTAAAGTTAAATGGCTAAATACTTTTCATATATTATTAATTTTTTCTAAAAATGATCTTTATATGGTGACTTATAATATTAAAAGAAAACTAATATTAATTCCAATCAGAAGTATGAAAGTTTGTAAATCGATCACAAAGTATTTTAAGGATGACTCCTCATCATTTGAGGAGCCGAGTAAATTTGTAAGTGACAGTACTTTGGCAAAAGGCAAAGTATGTGAAATTTTCAATGCATTCCTTTCGTTTTTTGTTTCTTCTGCGGATTATTGTTTCGTAGTCAACAGTGTAAAAAATCGTCTCATAGACTAATTGTTGAGAACACACTAAACCCACACACATGGAATTAGAAGGGATAAACCTGAACGAAATTCCCAAGTGAGCATTCATTTCCTCCTTAAATACAATGTAGACTGTAGACACCATTCGTGACCTTAGAGTAAGATGCCTTATACAATTCACATTCTCCTGGTTCGGCAATCAGCCCGTCGTTTTCTGTCAATTTTATGTGGCTGGTTTGGTTAGACATTGAGTAGGTGATGCTGGGCAGACTACTTGGCCTAAGTTTGATCCCACAAGTTGAAGGGTACAAATAAATTTGAATCAGCCATCCCTCTCAGAGGCCATGTTTTCAATTAAATCACTGATTAGATGCCCACTTGAAGCAGGCCGATTGACTAATACATCTTTCAAGTTTCTACTTTTTTTTTTTCGAGTCGCCGATTGATGACAAGGTTGATATCAGAAATCAGAAAAACAAACGTAACGAAGAATAAGGCTGAAAATTGATGCCCAATCGCTCTCTACTCTCACTTGATTTAGAAGGGATAAACCTGAACGAATTTCCCAAGTGAGCATTCATTTCCTCCTTAAATACAATGTAGACTGTAGACACCATTCGTGACCTTAGAGTAAGGGTGTCGTAAGATGCATTACACAATTCACATTCTCCTGGTTCGGCAATCAGCCCGTCGTTTTCCGTCAATTTTACGTGGCTGGTTTGGTTAGACATTGAGTAGGTGATGCTGGGCAGACTACTTGGCCTAAGTTTGATCCCACAAGTTGAAGGGTACAAATAAATTTGAATCAGCCATCCCTCTCAGAGGCCATGTTTTCAATTAAATCACTCTGATTAGATGCCCACTTGAAGCAGGCCGATTGACTAATACATCTTTCGAGTTTCTACTCTCCTTTTTTTTTCTTTTTTTTTTTTCGAGTCGCCGATTGATGACATGGTCGACATCAGAAATCAGAAAAACAAACGTAACGAAGAATAAAGCTGAAAATTGATGCCCAATCGCTCTCTACTTTCACTTGTAACATAAAAGAATGTACAATCTATACAACTTTCAAGCATCAATCATAAGCCTTCGGCTACTACGGTGCATCACCGTAGTCCGGCTCACGCGGCATAACACAATTCATTTCACGAAGATTTGGTATCAGAGTATTCCTCTACATCTTCATCACTTCTGGGCCTCTGGCCCCAAAATTCCACTCACTGCCCGACAAAGATAACACACTTACAGAAAGAATCCGCCTCAACCACCATAACACAAGTCATCTCACCAAGCTAAAGCATCGACAATTCCTCAACTTCTTCTCCACTTCCGGGCCTCTGGTCCCCAAATTCCACTCCCCGCCCAACAACGAGAAATTACTCGCAACGAAAAGAATGGGGCGAGAAGACAGCGAGACAACTCAAAATCACGTCAGACAAGAAAAAACGTTCAACAGTTTGAAAAAGGAAACTATTTTGCTAGGTGTAAAGAAAAAACTATTTTTGGGACAAGAACAACACTCAACATTATTGGAACCAAAACATCTAAAACGGAAAAAGCGGGACAGAGTAAACATAAGAACACAACACTGGATTGGATGGATATAACAAGATACGACGTCGAAATGACTCCACTGGAGGGTACCGTCACATAAATTGAAATTCAGCAAAAATGTCTACTAAGAAAGAAAATAACCACTTTCACAACCCAAACATCTACATCATATAATATGTAAAGAGCAATGGCACGGGGTTCTTCCATGAAAGAACCATAACTTTAAAGCAGAGACGCCACGGATCACAACGCTAAGGCACTCAACAATACCCACATAACACCAAGCCTTCCTGTCCATCATCAAACTAATGCACGCCTAAAAAATAATCACGCAAAAAACCTCTTTTCAAATAGAGAAGCACCATGGACCAAAACAGAATCAACCCTACATCTAAACCGAAGTGCAGTCAATCTCCACTCGCTTCTAGACAGTCTCACAAAGACAGCTAAATTATAGAGGCATGAAATATGTACTAGAAACACCGCTTTAACAATCAAGATTTTGTATGGTCACCAACACATTAGGGCTCCTTAGTTTAACGAGTTCCACAACAAAAAGAATTACAACCATATAAGCCTTGATCATCAATAAATACCTACGATGCAAGGTATGAAATTTGTCTTTGATGAATATCACACCCCAGGATCGAAGATAAAGATAATCATACCTCAACCTGTAAATGGGTAAGAGGGGAAAAAAAAACAATCTGAATACATAACAAGTACACCAAGGAGAACCCCACAATATTCACAACGTATAAAGGAACTAATGGATAAACACGTCATGGTCATAAGAGACCATAGGGAAACCATAGGGAAACCCACAACTGTTGCAGTGTGGGTTAAAAACCAATGAAATGTAACCAATCTTTTTCACCAAAAAGAAAGCTTGAGATAACCTCACCAGCATAATTTTACAGCAAACATAAGTCGTAAACTCAATGCGGTAACCTATGTGCACTTGTAAGACACATATCACAGCAGCAAGCCCCCATCTTGAGAGCTCCGTACAAACAAAGTCATATCAATTATCAACTAAAGAAGGAGCAACAACCACCATACATGCATTCTCAAAGTAAAAGAAACATAAATCCAGTTATTATAAAAAAACAAACTATACTTTATGGTAAAAAAACCTAGAGAGCACATCAATTCCCGATAGAATACAGAAAACTAGTCTAATTCGGTCACTTTGTCTACCATAACTCGGAAATGACCTACATCTTAAAAGGTGCAGATGAAGAGGCGATAAAAGCACAGCTAATACAATCATCAAACCACAGCATATAGTCTGCAATCACGCAATCACCAGAACCATATAAAGCATCTGCGCCAACAAGCGGTCATACACCTGAATCA
Source organism: Cotoneaster glaucophyllus (assembly GCA_036320875.1). Lineage (NCBI taxonomy): Eukaryota > Viridiplantae > Streptophyta > Magnoliopsida > Rosales > Rosaceae > Cotoneaster > Cotoneaster glaucophyllus. The sequence goes on from CM070061.1 coordinate 26,868,901, forward strand.
AACAGCAATCAATAACTCAATCCATGTTCAATTGAACCATAAAGCACACAAACACATCAATTCAATAAACATGCAAACAGATCAAATCAATGACCCCACCAAACACATTTCACACAACTTGAAATAAAAATCAAAACGAATCACAGGGCATAGAGATAGCTCATGTACCTTTAACACTAACATACAAAATCAAAACATCCTTGCTACCTTACCAAAATATTAGAAAATACTCACACAACTAGAGAACAATAAAATGATAAGATAATTCAAAAGTGACAAAAAAAAAACAAATAATACAAGTGTATCAAAATTTAGAAGATGAATTCATCATCTTACAGCGGGCTATACTTCATTGAGCATAAAAATAATAAAATAAAACTAACAACCAATAGTTGGCTTACATCAATAGAATACTGGAATGTGGAAATGTTTTGACGGTTTCATTGGTAAGTCATGCTAAACTTTGCACTGACCAAGAAATAAGCAAATCTTTCCTCAAATAAATGTATGATTGATAAGAGGCAATCCTATGCATGATTTTTTGTTTTTAGGAGAAGAAAAGGCAATCACATAATGATCCCACTACTTCATTAACCAAATCAATTGTTACAAAAGCTCCACACACACATTATTAACCACAATTCCTAAAGCCAAATTTATATCACCCTTCGAATATTACACAGTGCAGTCACTAGAGCAACAACTAACCTCCAATAACAAATAAACAGCTCTTCGTAGAAAACAGCGATTTAGCTCAAGTATTTGATACTGCATGTATGTTCTTAAATATACATATACATAATTCTGTATCATATATATATTAAAAAAAATTTAGTAATAATATTCATGTCTTGAAGCTTACACTCGATTTGCAAGACAGAGAAGGCCCTATACTTTTTTTTGCATATTAAAACACTGGATGAAACCCACACACTAAAATCTGACTATGAGCTTACATTCAATTTGCAAGACGGAGAAGGCCCTATACTTTTTTTTGCATATTAAAACACTAAATGAAACCCACACACTAAAATCTGACTATGAGCTTACATTCGATTTGCAAGACGGAGAAGGCCCTATACTTTTTTTTTGCATATTAAAACATTGGATGAAACCCACACACTAAAATCTGACTATGAGCAAAGCTCATCATCCGTGTAAGTCACTCGCTATACCTCCTATGGCATGTTTACTTGATTGGATTTGGGAAAGTGATGAATAGGAATGAATCTGGTTGTATAGGTATGGAATAAACTACCCTCATGTGATATCTGATTTTACAGTAAGACCCACTACTTTTTTTATTCCTTATGTCTTAGGCTCTTAGCAAACACAGAAAACGTCACTTATTGGAATCTATAGTGTTGGACTAATGACATTACTGTTGGACTCTTATCACTTAAAGTTATGAAAAGTTGCTCAATCAATCCCATCAAATTCCCAACACACACTATACACAAATACATAAAATATAGTAAAAGTCACAAGAGAGATAATTGAATTCCTTCTCAAGTATTAAACTTCTTCCACCCACACCGATCAAAGGAAATAAATGCACACAACTCCGTCCACACTCACCAAACAAAAAAGGCTTCACTATGTGGACTGGAGAAGCATCATGTAAAGATTAAAGATTCTAATATCCATATTACTCCATAATTAAGGACTAAAAAGTTAACACTTAACACAATTCAAATTTCAAGTCATATAAATTTCAACGGTTAAGAGAAAATAGAAAACACTAAAATTCATTTGGAAACTCAATTGCTTAAGTTCTTCACTAAATATGACCCGACATCATAAATTATAATAAAATATCCACATCTACTATTTTTGCTACAATTAAAACTTTGGAGGCAACACAAAAAGTACTGTTAAATCATTTCATTGAAAATAAAAAAACAAGAGAAATACTACAGCAAAGGGAAAACATCTTCGTCTTATGTAAAAGTGAAATGCTTGGTCGCCTCTCAATCACCGAAAGCAAAGAGAATTCACGCAGAAGCATGAACAAAGACGTCCTAGGCACACATGTAAACCAAAGGAAAAAACAAATGCAATACACAATTAGTCTAAGGCACAAATTTTGTAAAGAAAGAACCAAACCAAGAAGCCGCAACCATACACAAGTATTCTAACCAGGCACCAAGAAATTCAACCGACCCCACCAAGCTATACACATAATAGCAAAGGATAAAATAATGAAAATACCTCAGAAATAAGGTGGCACATTTGGGTACATGCCACCTTGCGGAACCCTTGGATGGGGGGATGTCCCAGCTTGCTGGTGGTGCTGATTCTGATATGCCGACAGGCCATAGTGCCCGCCCTCTGGATACCTCCCAGATGGTAACCCACCTGAACTCGGAGGCAATCCATACAAAGACGACCCGGTACCCACACCCGGACCACCACCAGCCGACCCAGCACTACCTAGTCCAACACCCAGCCCACCAGCACCACCTAAACCATAACCCCCAGGACCGCCATAGTTACCATAAGGCCCACCCAACCCTCCATATCCGCCACCACCACCCAAACCTGAATTCACCTGGTTTCCGATGCCAGACAACCCAGGCCCACCCAATGGATGGTGACCCAACGGAGGCTGGCCCTGAATCCCACTGGTATACCCACCATAAGAACCAATTCCACCTGGGATGCCGTACTGCCCAGGAATCGAAGACGGTGGTGCCATCCCCATCCCATCGCCGTGCGTATTGGACCCACTCCCGGGTCCTTGACCCTGACCCGGCCCGTCTGACTTGCCCTTTTTCCCATCAATCGCCAATTTACAAGTCAATTGCCTCCCCTCGATGTTCTTCACCGGATCGACGAGTGCCGCCTGAGCCCCCTCCGGAGTCTTATACACAAACAACGCATACCCCTTGCACTTCCCAGTCTGCTTATCAAAGCCTAGCGGCCCCTCCTCTATCTCACCGTACAGGGAAAAATGGGCCAAGAGCTTATCCGACGGCATGTCGTACGGAACATTGGCCACATATATCTTCCGCAACGATACGTCGGCGACGCTGTTGGAGACAGTGTTGGAGTTCGAATTCCCCGCGGAGGCGAGCTGCGTGACGGTCATGCGGCCGTCGATCTTCTTGCTCGGCTCTTTCAGGGCCATGAGAGCGCCGTCCACGTGGCGAAACGTGACGAACCCGTAACCCTTGGATTTCCCGGTGGTTTTGTCGAGGATGACGATGGCCTCCTCGATCTCTCCGTAGGCGGAGAAGAGGGATCGGAGGCCCTCGGTGGTGGTGTCCCAGCCGAGGCCGCGGATGAAGAGCTTGCGCTGGGAGGCGTCGGGATCGGCGATGGAGCGGACGGCGTCGAGGACGTCGACGTGGCGGGAGAGGGCGTCCTGGAGAATGTCGAGGAGTTGATCGGGGGTGAATCGCTCGATGAGCCTGCGAGCGTCTTCGGGGGAGAGCTTGGGGGCGGAGGAGGGATCTGTGTCCAGAACGACACCGTTTTCGTCGAGCTTGCGCTTCTTGGTTGCGTCCATTGGGAGAAGAGAGAGAGAGAGAGAGAGAGAGAGGAGAAGAAGAAGAGAGGATAAACCCTAACCCTTGGGAAGAGGAAGAGAGTGGAGAGACAGGGCGAGGGGTTGGGAGTTTTCTGAATCGGTGATTCGTTCTGTGCCATTTTATACTGGATGGATACCTTGGGCCTCTTCATTGAGTAAATATTCGAGTTAAATGGGCTTTTCGTAGTATGGACTGGACCGGAACATAAATAGCTAGTTGGGCTTCTAGTGGTAGTTTCAAGAACCATACTTTTTTTTTTTTTGAACAAACGATTTTATCTACACTAAAGGAAGAATGCAGACTTAGCCTCACAATGAGCTAGTAGTAATGGGTTTCATATTTATCTTTAGCGAGAACCGAAACTAAAACCTACAACCTTTCACTTCACTTTACAAGTGAAGATGAATAACATTAGACCATAATACTAAATGACATGAACCATAGTTATAGCTAGTTGGGATTTATATAAATGTGATTAATGTACAACAAAAATGAGGTTGTATGGTGATTTTAGTGGTGGCATTGCATATGTGATACTGATTGAATAAGAAGGGTTATGTAGCCTTGTTGATTAAGAGCATTCACTCCCAAACCCGAGCTTCCGAGTCTGATCCCCTCGTCTCGTCTCCTGCCTGTATGGAATAATCTTGACAGGTGATTTACACACAGTTATGGATGTTTGCATTATTTTTTGGTTGATAATTTATATGAATGAAATCAGCTTCTGATTGATGTTCGGGGTTTCCGTCAGGGGATTGGCTTCTCCATACTCAACTCTCAATCATGTTCCACTGGTTGGTTATGTGGGGGAAGCCACTCACATTGGGCAGAACACAGAGAATTGGAGTTATTATTTACCTATTTTGTCTCCCTTGGTTGCCTTTGTATCCTTCCCTAGACTTCATTGTTTGGGAGCCGCACTCATCAGTGCTGTCATGGGTGAAAATTGTGATATTATTGACATCCGTCATTCTTTCCTCGACATAAATGCATACGAGAAGCAAAGTTTAAGCAAGGAGGTTCCATCAGTTAATGACAGCAAGTCTCCGATAAGTATTAGGAAGGAAGAAAAGGAGAGACACAGACGGAAAATAATAGGACAAGCCAACAAAGGGAGGATACCATGGAACAAAAGCAGGAAACATAGTTTAGGTACATAGAAACTGAGAGTAAATGTTTGTTGGATTTTAAACCTTCATAGTTTGGTTGAATCTGAAGTTTTGATCTTTCATATAATGCCGAGACTTGTGAGCGACTCAAGCAGATAACGATACAAGCGTTAAAAGACCCCAAGGGTGAAGTCATATATGATTCAATGATATTTTTTTTTCGAACATTTATGCTTTTGAATCAGCATATAAGATTCAATCAGCTATTTTTCTTTGGAAAATTGCAATTTCATTGACATTCAATGTTTTCAGGTTAGAAAGAAGATGTCTGAGCATCCTCGTCCTCATAGGTACTAAGTTTTTGTCACATATACTCGTATGAAACATAAGAACTTCATAAATTAGATGGGTTGTCTCGTTATAATATCTAGCAACATTCTCACTTACCTTCTCATGTCAACCTTCTCACTTCCACTAATGCTACATGTATTCCACTAGCACGCGAACATAAGAGCAAATAAAGCAGGACAAGCTAAAGCAAAAATGGTGGCAAGGCTTGATTTCGAAGAAGATGGAGTAATTAATTCCTTTCTTGGATTTAAACTTTTAGGGACATTGCTAGATCGGCGTATTTATTCCTTTATATGTTTTCTAATGTTTTTCAATGTTGTTTGTTCGTGTCTTACTGCATTCTTTCTACTCTTAATTCTTAATAGCTTGACAGACAGACTTTAATAGATGGCCAGGTTGCTGCCCAACGGGACATAAGCAAGCATGTCACATATCTCATCTTTGGAGAAACTGGATCTAGAGCTCGTAAAGACAGAAAATTCGAAAAGAAGTTTCGTTCACAGACCAGATCAGAGCTACCAAAAACTATAAAAATGGAACTAGCTATGGTAACCACATCCTCTGTTAGCGCAGCGAATGACAAATGAGGGGAGTGTGCTTAAGTTTCTGCATTCCTAGGGACAGAGGAAATAGTGTGAGATCCCACATCGCCCAGGGGAGTGATCCTTATATGTATATTCTCATCGCTCACTGGCTTCAGGTTCCGTAAGAACTCCGAAGTTAAGTGAGTAGCGCGCGAGAGCAATCCCATGATGGGTGACCCACTGAGAAGTTCTCGTGTGAGTTCCCAGAAACAAAACCGTGAGGGCGTAGTTGGGGCCCAAAGCGGACAATATCGTGCTACGGTGGTGGATTGGGCCCGGGATGTGGTGGACCCCGGGTCGGGATGTGACAATTTGGTATCAGAGCCTAACCCTGGCCGTGGTGTGCCGACGAGGACGTCGGGCCCTAAGGGGGGTGGATTGTGAGATCCCACATCGCCCAGGGGAGAGATCCTTATATGTATATTCTCATCTTTACCTAGCACAAGGTCTTTTGGGAGCTCACTGGCTTCGGGTTCTGTAAAAACTCCGAAGTTAAGCGAGTAGCGCGCGAGAGCAATCCCATGATGGGTGACCCATTGGAAAGTTGTCGTGTGAGTTCCCAGAAACAAAAACGTGAGGGCGTAGTCGGGACCCAAAGCGGACAATATCGTGCTATGGTGGTGGGGCGAGCCCGGGATGTGGTGGACCCCGGGTCGGGATGTGACAAATAGCGTATGGTAAACTCAGCCCTTATCTGTTTACAAGGTTTCATGCCAAATTGCCAATATTACAACGAAGCGTTCATCGAGCTGAAGTGCAATATTCTTTCTAAAAATATGATTTTAGCCCTTAAAATTCAAGTTTCTTTACATAAAATCCGACATAGTCTTTTTACTTGAATAAAACCCAATGGTTAGGCTTCAGATAAGCAAATTCATTAATTATGTTTGACTTTATACATTTTGCATTCTCCAAATGCCTAAAATACCCCTAATTACAATTTTAACGTATACATTTAATTTTATGCAGATTTGAAGGGATGGATTAATGAAAAAAATGTATTAATATTTAAATTCATTACATATTAATATATCATAACAAATTGTATGTTAATGCTTCTGGCAAAATAAATAAATAAACATTATGTTATACTTTCCTTCAGATTTCGTAATTGTTTTCCAAATTTGCATAAATTATACAATTTTAATTTAATCTTGTCATTTTCTTACCAAAAAGAAACTGAAAGGGAACTATGGAGTAATTTACATAAAAACATAGGTAAATTATTTGGACATATGTGTTAGTAATAAAATATTCCCACTATATGTAATAATACATGCAAAATAATTTACCTACAAAAATAAAATAAAAAATTATTTGATTCAATATTAATTTATCCACATTTGATATAATAAAATATAATTGCACGTATACATTACTAAAATGTGCCCAATATATGTAATAATGCATGTAAAATTATTTACCTGCAAAATAAAGGTATGTAAGTTGATTTAAAAAATAATATATCTGTTGTAGGCCTAATTGATTGAGCGATCTAGGGAGAGAGTGAGAGAGAGGGGGCCGGCCACTTTAGAGAGAAGAGAGATTGATTTAATTGTGAGGTGTGTTTTGATTCACCCCATTGTGCCTCTATTTATAGTAGTAGAAAGGGTAAATAATTTTCCCTTTAGGATTACAACATTTAATAGGTAATCTAGTCCTAATAGGAATATAAGATACTATCCCATATTCTCCAGGATTTACACAATCACATTCCTATTCTAAATATGACTGCAACACTCCCCCTTAAGTGTGTAAATACTCAACAAACCATCGCATCAGATCTTCAGTGGATAAGGTAGAATAGTTGATGAAGTCATCGGCACAACGGGCAATCGCGAGTATCATATTTACGTTGAAGTTTGCATGTGTAAAAACTCACAAAAACCTTGCTATGGTAAAACCCAAGGAATGGGGGAAAACCCATAGACTAAGGGAAAAGTAAGAAAATATGCATAATGTCTTAAACAAACGTCAAATTGGACGAGTGTAGTGAACTCAACAGAGTATGATCATCCCAGGATGGGTGCCTCATTAAAACCTCGTTAGGTAGCAAAAACCCAGTGGGAAAAATGCTCCTAATCGTAGGAAAAAGAGTACATTAAGATCATGTGAGTATGCTTCTGGATACTCCCCCTGAGTTAGACATAACTTCTAAATAAGAGAACTACAAACGATTTAATTTAGACAATTTACGCATACCGATTCCTTGGACTAGCTTCTGAAATGTAGACTTGGGCAACGACTTGGTGAAGAGGTCGGCCAGGTTGTCCTGGGAACGGATTTGCTTGACTTCGATGTTCTGATGCTGTTGCTGCTGGTGTGAGTAAAAGAACTTTGGCGATATGTGCTTGGTGTTGTCTCCCTTTATGTATCCCTTCTTTAACTGCTCGATACATGCTGCATTGTCTTCAAAGATCGTCATAGGAAGGTCAACGACTGATGTAAGACCACTAGTGCTTCGAATATGTTCCATCATTTCTCTTAGCCAAAAGCACTCACGCGATGCTTCATGCAGGGCTAGAATCTCAGCATGGTTAGACGAAGTTGCGACTAGCGTTTGCTTGGTAGACCTCCAAGATATAGCGATGTCCCCAACGGTAAAGACATAACCCGTTTGAGAACGTGCTCTATGTGGGTCAGACAGATATCCAGCATCTGCGTAACCAACAAGGCGAGAATCGATTCGAGGGCTATAGGGGGCGGCACCACTCGGAGATTTGCGGGTATAGAACAAGCCCAAATCCGTAGTACCCTTGAGGTAGCGGAAAATGTCTTAACACCATTCCAGTGCCTGCATGTGGGCGCATTGTTGTATCTAGCCAATAGATTCACAGCGAAGGAGATGTCGGGTCTAGTGCACTGAGCCAAGTACAACAAAGCCCCAATTGCACTTAGGTAAGGAACTTCGGGTTCCAAAATCTCTTCCTCATCCTCATTTGGACGGAAGGGATCTCGTTTAGCATCTAGAGTCCGAACGACCATGGGTGTGCTCGAAGGCTTCGCTTTATCCTCATTAAAGCTTCGCAACACCTTTTAGGTGTAGTTCGATTGATGTACTAGGATTTCATCCGAACAATGCTCGATCTCCAGGCCGAGACAGTATATAGTTTTCCCAAGATCCTTCATCTCAAATTCCGATTTCAAGTGTGCAGCAATTTCCTCAAGCTCTGCAGGAGTCCCGATGAGGTTCATGTCATCGACATAAACTAGAACGATTGCAAATCCGGAATGTGACTTCTTTATGAACACGCATGGGCATAGTTCGTTGTTCACATAACCATGACTTGTCAAATATTCACTCAGACGGTTATACCACATACGCCCGGATTGTTTCAATCCGTAGAGTGACCTCCTCAACCTAATTGAGAGAGTGTTCCGTGGTCTAGAACTATTTGAACCAGTCAATGGAAGTCCTTCTGGAACTTTCATGTAGATTTCCGTATCTAGATCCCCATAGAGATACGCGGTTACCACGTCCATAAGCTGCATATTCAGTTTTTCGGAAACTACCAAACTGATTAGGTAGCGGAACGTTATGACGTCCATTACGGGAGAATACGTATCCTCGTAATCAATTCCAGGGCGCTGAGAGAAGCCTTGCGCTACGAGGCATGCTTTGTATCGCATTATTTCATTCTTCTCATTACGCTTCCTCACGAAAACCCATTTGTAGCCAACAGGCTTCACGCGTGGTGGTGTAGGAACGATAGGTCCAAATACCTTACGTTTCGCGAGCGAATCGAGTTCGACCTGGATTGCTTGTTTCAAGTTTGACCAATCGGTTCTACGTTGGCATTCATCGACGGAACGTGGTTCAATGTCATCGCTAAGCATGATGTTAGTAGCTACTAAGTACGCGAATGCATCGTCGACGATCATCTCATTCCTATTCCAAACCTTATCCAATACTGTGTAGTGGACCAAAATCTCGCGATTCTAGGGTGGCCGGCATGTTTCGTCTGAAGCATCACCGTAATCTAGAATAACCTTATGTGTTGGAACGGATGAGTGAGCGATGGTCGGATTCAAACTAGGGTCACTAGTTGGTGCTGTTTTCCTCTTCCGGGGTTGTGAATCCTTTGAACCAGGGGGTCTGCCACGCTTCAGGGTCGGAGCAGATGATTGGCTAGCCGCCAATGTACCTTCCCGTGTGGAGGGTGCGGCCTCCCCACCTTCGGGGACAGCCCGGCCTTCCCATGCAGGTTGTTGACATACACGGGGTACATCTATCCTTGCAGGTGTTTTTGTAGCGGGTATATGTGATCTTGTCACCTTTGCTAGATCATTAAAAGCATCCGGCATGCTTTGAGCAATGCTCTGAAGATCTATAATTCGTCGCACCTCAGTTTCAGACTGAGCAGTGCGGGGATCTAAATGAGACATAGTGGGAGCATACCACAACAATTCGTGGCGTTCTACGGGAACGTTAGCATGCTTATCTCCCCCTAACGACGGGAAGACTGTCTCATCAAAGTGACAATCTGCAAAACGTGCGTTAAATAGATCTCCTGTCAAGGGTTCTAAGTAGCGAATATATGATGGCGAATCATAACCGACATAGATTCCCATTTTTCTCTGAGGACCCATTTTGGTACGTAGTGGCGGCGCTATTGGCACATATATGGCGCACCCAAACACCCGTAAATGCGAGACGTCAGGCTCGTATTCAGTGACCAACTGTAATGGGGAATGTGGTTGGGTAGCGATGGGCTTTAGGCGGACCAACATAGTTGCGTGCAGTATTGCATAGCCCCAGGCAGATACCAGCAGTTTGGTTCTCATAACCAAAGTTTGAGCTATCATTTGAAGGCACTTTATGAAAGCTTCTGCCAAGCCGTTTTGGGTGTGAACATAGGGCACAGGATGTTCCATATCAATCCCTACTGACATGCAATACTCGTCAAAAGTCTGTGACGTAAACTCTCCAGCGTTATCCAATCGAATCGACTTGATCGGATAATCAGGGTGGTGAGCCCTTAGCTTAATAATTTGAGCTAGGAGTTTAGCAAAAGCGGCGTTGCATGTGGACAACAAGCAAACATGTGACCATCTTGTCGATGCATCAACCAACACCATGAAATATTAAATGGTCCACATGGTGGTTGGATAGGTCCACAAATGTCCCCTTGAATCCTCTGAAGAAATTTAGGGGGTCGTGAATAATCTTTGTGTGGGAGGGTTGAATATTCAACTTTCCTATAGAACACGCTTGGCATGTCGGGACCCCAGCATAGGGATGTAACTTATGCCCGTGAGAAGATTTGAGGATACAGCGCATCATGTCACGTCCAGGGTGTCCCAAACGATCGTGCCAAAGCAACAAAGTGTCCTGGAACTCAAGCATAGGGCCGGCCACTGTGTGGGCTTCTATGCGCTGAATGGTCGTTATGTACAACCCACTCGGCAGACGTTCCAACTTCTCATGAATATGCTTCTGGCCATATTAGTACGAAGTGACACAAAGAAATTCAGAACCATTATCTTCAGTGGTTTCAAGATGATATTTATTATCTCGAATATCTCTAAAACTCAGCAACGTTCTTCCGGAACGTGGAGAATAGAGTGCCTCCTTAATGGTCAAGATTGTACCATTAGACAACATGATACGTGCCTTTTCGTATCCTTCAATCAGGTTGGATGGGCCTGAGAGAGTTGTCAAATGAGCTTTCTTAGGTATCAAGTTAGTAAAATAGTGTCGTTCACGCAAGATGGTGTGCGTGGTTGCACTATCTGCCAGACAACTAACTTCCCCACTAGACATACCTAGAAAGAAATTGATTGAATTGGTCACATGTATAAATATAAGTCCATTCATTCAATTAAGCGATTCAAGAAAATAATATCCATTTCAATAACAATCCATAATTCAAAACAAACCAAAACTAAACAAATGATTCCAAATACTTAGAAAATTTGTTCAAAATTAAACCATAAACCTAACAAAATAGGGTAGGGGGCTGGCCACTCCTAGTGGGTTCGGCCACTAGGGGTACATGCCCTAAAAATCATGTCTAATTTATTCGTCCATAGGTGCTGACGCCTCCTGGAAATCCGATATCTCCATTGATGTAGTTGCATCTTCCGGATGATCTACATGTGCAAAGTTAGACTCACGACGTGAATGATACTTGGCAATAGCCTCAGCGGCATATGCGTGACCAATGATCCTTTGATCCACAGCGATAACACATGTCCAATTCAGTAGAAGCAACCTGAATGAGAACTTTGCCCTTGTTCTTGAAGTTTGGGACCTTAGGGGCGAGTAGTAGACGCTGCTGGGTCGCAATTCTGCCCTTATGTGCGACACTCTGTTGACCTTGGGCCCGTGGTTGGGTTTGTCTCCCATTTCCACAGCCATGATGAGTCTGTCGTCGTTTCTGGCTGCGATAGTTAGTTGCATGCGCTTTAGGCACGACGTGTGAGCCAGTGGGTCGAGCTTGATGGTTTCTCATCAAAAGCTGGTTTTACTTTTCAGTGAGAAGTAAAACAGAGATCAAATCCGAGAACTTGGTGAATTTCTGTGCCCTATATTGTTGCTGCAGGACAATATTGGTGGCATGGAAGGTCGAATAGGTCTTCTCCAGGAGATCTGATTCGGTGAGTTCCACTTTGCAGAATTTCAACAAAGAACAGATTCTACAAACTTCAGAGTTGTATTCATTCACAGACTTAAAGTCTTGGAAGCGAAGATGCTGCCAGTCGTGTCTTGCTTCAGGCAAGTATATGTCTTTCTGGTGATCGAAACGGTCAGCCAGAGCAAGCCAGAGGGTGCGTGGGACCTCTTTAACGAGATACTCAGTCTGCAGTGCATCATGGATGTGTCTTCGAATGAAGATCATTGTAGTAGCCTTCTGAGCTTCCTCAACAGGTTTGTCGGCGATAGAAGTCTCGATGGTGGCTCTAATGCCCTTTGCAGTTAAATGGAGCTTCACGTCTTGAACCCACTTCAGATAGTTTCTTCCAGAGACTTCTAGAGCGGTGAAATCGAGCTTGTTCAAGTTCGACATGTCCCTAAAACGGAGGGAAAACAAACGTGATTAGTCATATGGTAAGCTATAGACATATATCGGAGAACATACAGGTTCTTTAAACATGTATTGGTTTAATTTATGCATGAAAACTACAGGTTTCATGTGGTATGTTTTGAATGAAAACTTCAGGTTTCAAAGGCACTAAATGTGAAACTACAGGTTCAATTTAGTATTTTTATGAACGATTAGTTCATAATGAGAGGTTCCTGCAAGAAACACATAATGCAATATACTAACTTAGTGTAGTGGATTTGAGTTTGTTCGGGAACTCAAGTGTGAGAGCTTCGTTACTACGAAAGTATGTGACGGTTCAAAGTATAAAGAGAAATTATTGAATCGTTAATGTCCAAAAGTGATCTTCAGGTCAAGAATTTTGGATTCATTATCAGATTAATGGATTGCGGGTCACTTTTAATTAATTCAATAAATCGGGCCATACAGGGTCGATTGTAGAAGCAAAATAATATTAACAAAATATTATTGGATCGAAATTTGAGCCCCAAAATAATTTGGGCTTTGTGCCGTGGGTGTGATAAGGCACGGGGTGCCTTGAGTAAAAACGGCAGGGCCTCGGAAACATGGCTGTAGGCCACGGGGAGAGAATCCTCCCAGCCGGTGCTGGGTTGGACGGGGGAAAGGGCCCAGCGAAAAGCTGGCCTTTGTTTTGGGTAGCACACAGAGGAAAAGAAACCAGGCCGTGGGCCTTTGCGGAAAAGCCCAGCCACGTGGGCTGGCTTCATATGGGTGCAGGCCGTAAGGCCATAGGCTGCAGGCCCAGCAAGAAGTTGTCCAGGCCGAAGCCTGGTGTTGTTTTTGCGCACAGGGATGGTGCATGCCGCACCAAATCCCAAGTTTCCCCTTTTTTTTTTCTCTTTTTTTTTTTTCAAAATCCCTTAGGGTTTAGGAAACCCTAACTTGCTTCTAATTTGTTTTTATACTTTGACTCACAAATTCCACATGACAATTTAATTGTGCGATGCATGAAACAAATATATATATATATATATATATATATATATATATATATATATGAATATATATATCGGAAGGAAAATATAAACATAGGGGGTTCATGCATCATGGGGAATGTTTTCATGCTTTATGGGTCGTTTCAAATATCTTACTTTATTTTAAGCGTACCTGAGTAGCAGAAAACAATGAAGCCTTTGAATATAGTGGATGATAGCCTCCTCCTACGATGCGTCAATTCCTTAGCTCCTGGTATTTCCTTAGCTTCTGACAAGAGCGTGCTGATAATGTGTTGTAGGCCTAATTGATTGAGCGATCTAGGGAGAGAGTGAGAGAGAGGGGGCCGGCCACTTTAGAGAGAAGAGAGATTGATTTAATTGTGAAGTGTGTTTTGATTCACCCCACTGTGCCTCTATTTATAGTAGTAGAAAGGGTAAATAACTTTCTCTTTAGGATTACAACATTTAATAGGTAATCTAGTCCTAATAGGAATATAAGATACTATCTCATATTCTCCAGGATTTACACAATCACATTCATATTCTAAATATGACAGCAACAATATCAACTATTTTTTGTTTATGAATTTTAATTTACAATGTACCTACAATATATAATTCTTACTAAAACTAATAGGGTGAAGTGCCGATTTAGTCCCTGAACTATCACCTCAGTGAAAATTAGGTTCCTGAATTATTTTTTTGGTAAAATAAGTCCCTAAATTCATTAAAAATTGCTAATTTCATCCCTACTATTATATATATATATATATATATATATATATATAGGAGAAATTAGGATGTAATCCCCAACCACCAATATCTTTTGATTGAAATCCTATTGATTTTAAATTTTTGATCAAAGTCATTCTACTTTATACACATCAACATATTTACATTTAAAACTTTATGCCACCCATAAATGTAATTAAATCATTTCTTTTCAAAATTTCATAAGATTAGTGAGAACTAATCAATTCCTACATATTAGGCAAAACAAAATATGTTTTGGTACATAGCTTTTTATTTCGTTTATATCTTAGTTTGAATTCAAGTTATTTCTTTAACGGGTACGTGTGAATTTAAATGTACCCATTGATGCATTTGGGATATTTGCACCCATAAACATGTTATGGTTTTTCTGGACTTGTTACGTATACAATTTTTATAACATGTATATTTGAGTTCCACATTACAATTGGTACATTCTTTTCTCACAGTTCCTTTGTTGGGGGTACAATTACAGTGGGTACATATAAATCTGAGATGATATTATAGATGGGTACACAAATGAACACAAAAGACAGGTTTGGTTTGCACTTTGTGGGTAGAAAGACAAAAGAAAATTTTGGTTCATGGGTGCAAAGATTGAAACATAAACAATTGTACCGCAAATATACTACAATTAATGGTGTTATGATTTTGTACTCTGCAGCTTTTGGATTGCTTGGGTGATTTTACAGAAGAAAATTGTGTGTGGGTTCTAGTTGGCCAGGTTGTACCCACCAGTAAGCAGTGCAGATTATTTCAAATTTGAAAATCAAATTAAACTGATGTTTGGTGTGCCTGATATCACTAATATGTGATATAAATTTGGGATAATTTGGAGGTTAATTAGATTGGATAATCTGGAGGTCTTAGTGGCAAGGTTAGTAATTTAAGGTGCATATATGTTCATCGTTAAGATGAGCTAGCAGAAGTAATTTATCACAATGTAATAAATGGAGGACTTGAATCAAAGTTTTTAAACTAATAGGATGTGAATCTATAATATATGATCAAGGGGGACAGGAAACTAAGTGTCCCCATATATATGTATATATGTATATGTATATGTATGTATGTATGTATGTATGTATGTATATATATATATATATATATATATATATATATATATATAGAGGAAGGCTTTAAGGGAAGGGATCCCATTTTTCAAAAAAAATGAGGACATTATCTTGACCGTTAGATTTGACTTTAATGAAATCCTGTGGTTGAGATTCTGTGGCCTGTGATTTAATCTCAACCATAAAATTTCATTAAAGTCAAATCTAAAGGTCAAGAGGGTATCCCCATTTTTCAAAAAAAATGGGGATCCCTTCCCTTAAAGGGCCTGTAGATATATTAATAGTAAAATGTGCCCGGTATATGTAATAATTTTAAAAAAAAAAATTACCTACAAAATGTGCCCACATTGGTGAGAAACCAAACCATGCAAGGACTTATAAGAGGAGATAGACTACTCCTCATATTGCCGATTGGATTTACAGTGGAGCCTCAACTTTTTGCATAGTACCACTTGCCCATACCTAGGGGTAGTCTTAATTATGGTCAACAACTATTGCGGCGTAAAAATGACATCTTAATGTATACTGCAAGTATGGTAGGTCAGATATAAAACTCAGTGGTGAAAAAAATGAGAAACGTCCAATCTTCCAAGAAAAGCATTTCACTAATACACGACGAGATGAACAACACTCACTGCTTCTCTATGATATATGATCATTTCAGCCAAATAATGGCATTTTGCTAGGTTTAATACGCATTTTGAGTTTTGAGATAAAAAAACAGTCACTACTTTATTCTTAATTTGGAGTTGGGACTTCGCAAGACAAGGCATGTTTGACAATGTTTTTAAATTAACTAAAAGTGTTTTAAGACCACCACAAGAGCTTTCAACAACGTTTGACAGAAAAAGCTAACCGTAATTGTGAGTTTTAAAAAAAAACACTACTTGCACTTTTAGAAAGAAGCACATGAAGCAACTAAAGTGCTTTTTAGGAAAAAGCACTTGACATTTTTTTTCTAAAGTTTCCATGTGCTTCGGGACTAATTAAGCTTATTATCTTTGTTGCTATCATCTCCCCCTATCTTGAATTCTCTTTAGCATATCCAATGAGCGAAGGTCATCGTTAGTGGTTTCTTTAGTGGAAAATCTCTATTCGACGCCTTGAAGGGTTGGAAAATTTGCATTGTGTAAGTATGCTTGTTTGCCAAATTCTCGTTGGGTTATTGGAGGACCCCTCGACTTCTAATGTGTAATTACGGTTGTTTTCTAATGTTGCAAAAGCTGCTTTTCCATCTAATGAAGCATAATTTTTTAAATGTAGGGAATTCAAACATGCAGCAGGTTTGGAAACCCTAAATCCTAAACAAATGCAACCTGTTCGGACGTTCGGATCAAATGTGAACATGAAAGACTCAATAAGTTTTATGAAAATACTTTGAAAAACCATGCAACCCTTAGAGCACTTTCGGCCCAACAAATATACCTTAGGGGATAGTTGATTTAATCCCCTCCTCTCCCCTCCCCCACACCACACCCCCCCCCCCCCCCCCCAAAAAAAAAAAAAAAAACACCCTAGCCCGTCTATAGGGTAGTGAGGCAAGGTTGACATCATGGTGATGTCGGCCACTATTAAACAATTATAAAAGATTATTCCTTTTTTTTTTTTTTTTACAAACGATATCATTTACATTAAGGAGATGAGGTAGACTTAGCCTCACAATGTGTTAGCAATAATGTGGTTCAAATTCGCCTTTGGCGAGAATTGAGCCTAAGTACAAAATCATAAAGAATTAATTAAAAATACCAAAATAATATTTAAAAAATTATAATTTTTTTCTATAAATACCTAGCCATGTTCTTTCACCTTACACCACATTTCAATATTTTCAAATTGTCACATCCCGGCCCGGGCCCGCACCCCAACTCGGGCTCGGCTCAACTATAGCACGATATTGTCCGCTTTGGGCCCCGACCACGCCCTCATGGTTTTGTTTCTAGGAACTCACGCGGGCAGAACTTCCCAGTGGGTCATCCATCATGGGATTGCTCTCGAGCGAACTCGCTTAACTTCGAAGTTCGGATGGAATCTGAAGCCAGTGAGCTCTCAAAAGGCCTCATGCTAGGTAGAGATGGGAATATACATATAAGGCTTACAGGATCCACATCCCTGGGCGATGTGGGATCTTACACAAATACTTTCAATCAATCTTTTATTTTTATCCGAAATTAAAAAAAACTTATATAAAAAAAATATTAAAATACGAATCGTCAAGGTTATTCAGTTTATGGGTGGAGATGCACTTGAGGTTCATCAAAGACAGTTACTATTCACTTGAGGGGATTGAATTGCCTATTGCCGGGGCTTTTGAAAGGTGGAAGTGCTCTTAAGACATGGTGTTCGCCCTAAGTGAACTTACAATTATTAACCACAAGAAGTCCTCGTCACCTTCAGGAAACCTTCAGAACAAAATTGCATAAAATTAATTTTCTAAATATCTTAATGGTTACGAATCACTAAGAGAATCATAAATAAATTGGAAGAAACTACATATTCTTGCTAAGACTCGTGACCTCCCCCTAGCAAAATAAATTAGTTACAAATAATCATAAAACAAAATATTATTAAGAACATGGATAGAAAACACCTTTAAAAAAGAGTACAAATCCTCAAAGCCTAGCAAATTCTCCAAATTGATCATCTCTAACCTAATGGCCAAATAGCCTTATTTATACTACTACAAGACAAAAACCTAATTAGAATATGTCTTAGAATAAAACTAGGAAACATAAAACCTAACTAGAATGGTCGCGGTCGTACCATCGTACTGTGAAAATGTGATAACAAAATCCCACATCAGTAAGGGGCCAAACCATGCAAGGGCTTATAAGAGGGTAGATTATTCCCCATATTGTCAATTAGCTTTATGGTGGAACCTCAACTTTCACACGTACTCCACGTCACCCAATTTATGTTGTCCATGTCTTAGGCTTGAAAATTTGTCACACGTGAGGAGGCTTGTGAGAATGTGACGATAAAGTTCAGTGAGGGGCCATGTATTAGGCTTGAAAATTTGTCACAGGTGAGGAGGCGTGTGAGAATGTGACGACAAAGTTTCACATCGGAGAAGGACCAAACCATGCAAGGACGTATAAGGAGTTAGGCTATTTCCATATTGTCAATTGGTTTTATGGTGGAACCCCCAACTTTCTTCATGTGAGAATGTGAGGACAAAGTCACCAAACCATGCAAGGACTATAAGAGGTTAGGCTACTCTTTATATTGCCAATTGTTTTACAGTGGAACCCTAAATTTTTTCATGGTACCACTTGCCCGTCCCTAGGGGCAATCTTAATTACAGTCAACGACTATTGCGGCGTAAAAATGGCATCTTAATGGATATTGCAAGTATAATAGGTCAGATATAAAACTCAGTGGTGGAAAAAATGAGAATCGCTCAATATTTCAAGAAAAATCATTTCACCAGAAAAATAACTCGAGCCTCTAATACACGGCGAGATGAACAACACTCATTGTGTAAGATCCCACATTGCCCATGGGAGTGGATCCTCTATGCCTTATATGTACATGCCCACCTCCTTTAGCACGAGGCCTTTTGGGAGCTCACTGGCTTCGAACGGAACCCGAAGTTAAGCGAGAATGGGCCAGAGCATTCCCAGGATAGATGACCCATTGGAAAGTTCTGCTCGCATGAGTTCCCAGAAACAAAACCGTGAGGGTGTGGTCGGGGCCTAAAGCGGACAATATCGTGCTACGGCGGAGTCGGGCCGGGTTGTGACAATTTAGTATCAGAGCCAATCCTTGGTCGGAAGTGTGCCGACGAGGACGTCAGGCCCCTAAGGGGGTGGATTGTAAGATCCTGCGTGAGTTCCTAGAAACAAAACCGTGAAGGTGTGGTCGGGGCCCAAAGCAGACAATATCGTGATACGGCGGAGTCGAGCTCGGGATGTGGTGGAGCCCGGGTCGGGACGTGTCAGATTGGTATGAGAGCCAATGCCTGATCGAAAATGTGCCGACGAGGACGTCGGGCCCCTAAGGGGGTGGATTGTAAGATCCCACATCGTTCAGGGGAGTGGATCCTCTATGTCTTATATGTACATGCCCACCTCCTTTAGCATGAGACCTTTTGGGAGCTCAATGGCTTCGGGTTCCGTAGGAACTCTGAAGTTAAGCGAGAATGGGCCAGAGCATTCCCAGGATGGGTGACCACTGGGAAGTTCTACTCGCATGAATTCCCAGAAACAAAACCGTGAGGGTGTGGTCAGGGCCCAAAGCGGACAATATCGTGCTACGGCGAAGTCGAGCCCAAAGCGGACAATATCCCTTAGGCATGTTTGACTGTGCTTTTAAAGTAACTAAAAATGTTTTAAAATCGTCAAAAGAGCTTTTAAAGACGTTAGTCAAAACTTGACAGTAATTTTGTGAGTTTTATAATAAAATAATAAAAACTACTTGAAATGCTCATAGAATGAAGCACTTGAAGCAGCTGAAGTGCTTTATAGAAAAAAAAACAATTGCATTTTTTTTTAAATGTTTCCATGTACTTGGGGCCTAATTAGGCTTATTATCTTTGTTGTTATCATCTGCCCCACCTCGAATTTTCTTTGGTATATCCAACCAGCGAAGGTCGTCGTTTGTGGGTTCTTTAGTGGAAAATCTCTATTCGACGTCTTGAAGGGGTTGGAAATATTACATTGTGCGGTTATGCATGTTCGCCAAATTCTCAGTCGGGATCTTGGAGGACCCCTCGACTTCTAATGTGCGGTTATGGGTTGTTTTCTAATGTTGCAAAAGCTGCTTTTCCATCTAATCAAGCATAATTTTTTAATGTAGAGACTCAAGATCCTGCTATATATACGAAAACAAAAAGCATTGAGCTGCAGCAAGCCTTCAAACACAATGGCTCATGGCTTCCTTGTCATAATCCTCTTATTCACGTCCATTATATCTCCAAATATCCACGCATGCAACCAAAATGAACGTAGCGCTCTCTTGTCCTTCAACCTCACTCTATCCTCTCCTCCTTTAAATTGGACTTCCTTTAACTGCTGTAGTTGGGAAGGCATCACTTGTAATCCGGAAGGTCGGGTCACCCATTTGCTCTTACCCTCGAAGGGGCTCGACGGAGTTATTTTTACCTCGTCATCCTCACTTGGAAATCTCACACATCTCACCCACTTGAATCTCACCCACAATTCACTTAAGGGTTCACTTGAAAATAAACTCTTTGAGTCCTTGAATTCTCTTGAGATTCTTGATTTGAGCTATAACCTTCTTTCTGGAGAGCTACCTTTGTCTCTAACATCCGGCAACATCGAGACACTCGATTTGTCAAGCAATCGGTTCCATGGTCCAATTCCGTCTTCATTCTTGATGCATGCTTGGAATTTGACAAGTTTCAACGTCAGCCACAATGCCTTCTCCAGGTACATCCCATCCTCTATATGTCTCCATCCTAACCCCTTGATTAAAGTGTTGGATTTTTCCTCAAACCAATTCAGTGGCAACATTTACCGCGGTTTTGGGAGGTGTTCTGAGCTGCAGATTTTTCGTGCTGGTCACAATAATCTCTCAGGGCTACTTCCAGAAGATATCTATAATGCTACCAAACTTGAAGAAGTTGCAGTACCTCAAAATTCACTATATGGAGACATTAGTGAGAGAATTGTCAACCTTAGCAACCTCGCAATCCTTGATCTCTCTTTCAATCAACTGACCGGAGTACTCCCTCTCCGTTTGGGGAAGCTCTCCCAGTTAAAAATCATAACCCTCGATTTCAACCACCTACAAGGTCCATTTCCCCAATCTTTGATGAATTGCACTAGCCTTGTAGAACTACGTTTGGCACTAAATAACCTGGAAGGAGACATTACCAAGCTTAATTTCTCCAAACTTGTTCAACTTACTAAACTTGACCTGTATAAGAACAACTTTACTGGTAAGTTGCCAACAAGCCTTTACTCATGTAGATCCCTGAAAGCAATTCGATTAAGTTCGAACAATCTAGAGGGACAAATACAACCCGAGATTCTTTCGTTAAACTCTCTGTCCTTCCTCTCTCTTAGTCACATCCGATTGGAAAATGTCAC
Source organism: Cotoneaster glaucophyllus (assembly GCA_036320875.1). Taxonomy (NCBI): domain Eukaryota; kingdom Viridiplantae; phylum Streptophyta; class Magnoliopsida; order Rosales; family Rosaceae; genus Cotoneaster; species Cotoneaster glaucophyllus. The sequence goes on from CM070061.1 coordinate 26,890,374, forward strand.
GGCAGCAATGAAGATACTGATGCATTGCAAAAGTCTTCGAGCACTCATCCTTAAGCGTGCCTTTAACGGTGAAGGAATGCCATCTGACGATGACATGGTTGGTTTTGATGGATTCCCAGATCTTCAACTTTTGAGCTTGGCGTATTGTGATCTCACCGGTGGAATGCCTGTATGGTTAGCAAAGCTAAAGAGTCTACAGATGTTGATTCTGAATAATAACAAAATCACAGGGACAATCCCTAGCTGGTTGGGGACTGATCTACCAAGGCTTTTTTATATACACTTGGATATGAACCTTCTTTCAGGTGAATTTCCAAAAGAATTTTGTAGAGTACCAGCGTTGGTACATGAACCTACTGCAGCTCAAGCAGGCCAAGATGATCTGGAATTGCCAATCTACAATACCAACTCGGCCGGGACACTAAGTCCGTATGGCAAATTCTCCAACTTTCCTCCAGTCATAGGTCTCTCTATCAACAAAATTACAGGTAATATACCGCCTGAGATCGGCCAACTGCAGCTTCTCCGACGGTTGTATCTAGACGGCAACAACTTCTCCGGCAACATTCCAGACCGAATGTCTAACTTCAAGAACTTAGAAGTTTTGAATCTCTCCAAGAATCACTTGTCCGGAAAAATCCCATCGTCTCTGGCGAGCCTTAATTTCTTGGGAACTTTTGATGTCTCGTACAATAATCTCGAAGGTCCAATCCCAACAAGCACTCAAATCCAAAGCTTTGAAGCTTCTGCATTTGAGGGGAATCCAAAACTTTGCGGTGCACCGCTTCCAAACGAGTGTCGCATTGATGCGCATGATAAGAATAAGCAAGATGATGAGGACGATGGGCATCAACTACCGTGGTTCTATATTTCCGCTGCGTTCGGGTTTATTTTCGGATTCTGGGGAGTATGTGGTTCTTTGATCGTAAAGAAGACATGGAGATATGCGTACTTTCAGTTCACAGACAATGTACAGGATAGGCTCTATGTCATGTTAGCAGTGCGCATGAATAGGATGAAACGATGGCTTAGCTAAATAATCTCTATCAGTTTTTAGTTTTCCACATAAACCTCTGTTATGTATTTTATTTTATAATAAACGTCCCTACGCTATCGAAGTTATTGCTTTGTAAATGACTCGTAAATCGTAACTCGCAAATCCCCTCTAAATTGGCCTCGATTCCTTGAAACTCGGAAATCCCTCACCCAAAACATAGCCAAAGGAAGTCAAAAATTTGATTCAGGGACCAAACTGAGAATCGGGTTACCAAATTGACAACGTAACCTGACATTTTTCCAGCAAAATAACATCACCACCAAAATATGCAAAAACCAATGTGAGAGCATAGCATGCAAAAACAATCTACGAAAGAATAGCAACACATAATCTTCACAGAGGACTGCAGATTAACATGTTCCATTTAACAAGGATCCCCATGCAGTCTGCTTTCTGTCTATGTGCACCACCTGAAAGAACTCATACTGCGCACCAAAGGAAAGACACGACTAATCGCATAAGATATGACCTTGAAAGTGTAATCATATTCGGATAAAAGGCAACCAGGTTCCGACCACAGCAATATGCCAAACCAAATATCATTCAAGACCATAAACATTGAAACCTACATCCCATCTAGAGCAACCTCCCCATTTATCTACAAAACGCCTACAAGACTCATCATACCCAACTAGCCTCAAGCTTAGAAACGGTTTGGACCAGGATTGACTCCAGCATCCCTGTCCGGCGTGTAGTTGTTCTGGTATTGTCCAGGATCATTCCATCCTGCATTAGAAGGCGGAGCCATGTTGTTTGGTGGCAACCCTCCGGGGTTATTGGGAGGCATCTGATTGTAGTTGTTGGGCGGCATCTGATTGTAGCTGTTGGGAGGCGCCTGATTATAGCTGTTCGGTGGCCCAGAATTCCAGTTGTTGCTTGGCTGGGGATTATTGTAGTTGTTTGGTGGACCCATGTTGGGAGGCGGCATTGGAGCCCTGTTCGGGGGTGGAGGACCCATGTTGGGAGACATTGGAGCCCTGTTGGGGGGTGGAGGACCCATGTTGGCAGGTCCAGGTCCCGAATTTGGCCCAGCTTGATTAGGCATAGGAGTTAGGAGATGGACCTGTATTCTGAAAATCACGATTCTGCATATTTTCCCTTCTCCTCTCAAAGTTCCTTGATCTGTCAAAGTTACGAGGTCCGTCATTACCCCTGTTTCTCTCATTTGCTCGACTATTGTTTCTTATCCATTCCTCATGGTACTTGAGATCATATGGCACTGCTTGGCCATTAATAAAAGGTTCACCTGCCAAAACAAACAAGAAAGCAAACAAATCATGAATAAAAGAATTTTCCTAGTTAACTTAGTTAAAAACAACATAGAAAAGGCTATACAACGTAGAAAAAACACAGGCTGTTTAATATTACTATAACACTCGGTACCCGGACCACAATTCTTGGGAGTACAGAAATTCTGAAATGAAAATTACCATGGATCATTTTTTTCGGATGCAATCGACACACGAAACTGGTTAGTTCAAAATTATGATATTTTACATGAAAACTCTGTACACATTATTGACTAGGGTTGCAGAAAGCCTTCAACAGGGGTTTTTATATTTCACCGGTTCTACACACCACTAGCACTGCTACAACATCAACTGCCTAATAACTTTCATCTGTAACATTCTGGATTAAGAACATGATTAAGAACATACCATTTAAGAGATCATTAAGACCCTGCCACAAAGTGGGGTTATAGTTTAGATTTTGAATATCAAAAGCCTACAAAAAAAGTTAATGAGTTTTGCTTTTGTTAGAACTTCAAAACATATAACCCAATATTAAGAATTGCACCCCCAAATTTCGGCTGAAATATACAGAAACAAAAGAAACTTAGCGAAACACACACATTTATGTGATAAAAATAAAAAATAAAGTAAAAAATGATATAAAGACCAATTGCAATTACAAAATCATTTCCTATCTTATTACAGCTATAGTGATCCCAAAATCAGACCATAACAAAATAGCTGCATACAACAGAAAGCCATTGACTTTTACAGCGCACGGTATTAAGAAAATGTTCATATATTATGTTATACACCATAATTGAGTCGGTGTATAACACAAATAAGCATACAACCCTCCCCCAATAGAGAAACAACCTCTTGTATTTTCTCAAACAAAAGTTTACTGGTGCAATCCAAATCAACTTAACCCAAAATACTACTGTAATCAAGAGCGAAAAAGAGAAAATTAAAAAGCTACAACTTTGAAAAAACAAATACAGATATAAATTGAAAATGAATTAAATAAACAAATACACTATAAACACAGACATATAAATTCTAAAACACCATTTCCAATTCTGATTTCTCATAATCCAAAGACGTTAAAAAGTAAGAAAAATGATAAAATTAGACAGAAATTAATAGCAGGTGTTACCTTCCAACGACGTTAGCCAGGGTTTTGATGTAGCTATTGATGATCTCATCCCTAGTGATATCACCCTGAGGGGCCTCTATGACAATCAACCAGTGCTCGAAGTCACACCCATCGAGGAGGATCGTCTCCTTGGGAGGCCGGTTCAACCAGTTAGGGTTCGGGTACCTGAGTGACAATGTTGTCGATCTGGTCGACAAGCACCGGATGATCGCAGGGGAAAGCCTGCCGGTGGAGGCCATGACTCCAGCAAGAGGGCGGAGGCCATGGAGGAGAGAGAGCGAAGAAGAACGAGATTGGGCGGCAACCATCAATAAATACCTACGATGCAAGGAATGAAATTTGTCTTTGATGAATATCACACCCCAGGATTGAAGATAAAACTAATCATACCTCAACCTGTAAATGGGTAAGAGGGGAAAAAAACAATCAGAATACATAAAAAGTACACCAAAGAAAACCCCACAATATTCACAACGAATAAAGGAACTAATGGATAAACACATCATAGTCATAAGAGACCATAGGGAAACCCACAACTGTTGCAGTGAGGTTAAAAACCAATGAAACGTAACCAATCTTTTTCACCAAAAAGAAAGCTTGATATAACCTCGCCAGCATAATTTTACAGCAAACATAAGTCGTAAACTCAATGCGGTAACCTATGTGCACTTGCAAGACACATATAACAGCAGCAAGTCCCCAAATTGAGAGCTCCATACAAACAAAGTCATCAATTATCAACTAAAGAAAGATCAACAACCGCCATGCATGCATTCTCAAAGTAAAAAAAACATAAATCCGGTTATTGTAAAAAACAAACTATACTTTATGGTAAAAAAAACCTACAGAGCACATCAATTCCCGACAGAATACAGAAAACTAGTCTAATTCAGTCACTTTGGCGACCATAACTCGGAAATGACCTACATCTTAAAAGGTGCAGATGAAGAGGCGATAAAAGAACAGCTAATGCAATCATCAAACCACAGCATATAGTCTGCAATTACCAGAACCATACAAAGCATCTGCGCCAACAAGCGGTCATACACCTGAATCAAACATCAACCAATAACTCAATCCATCTTCAATTGAACCATAAAGTACACAAACACATCAATGCAATAAACACACAAACAGATCAAATCAATGACCCCACAAAACATATTTCATACAACTTGAAATAAAAATCAAAACGAATCACAGGGCAAAGTGATAGCTCATGTACCTTTAACACTAACATACAAAATCAAAACATCCTTGCTACCTTACCAAAATATTAGAATTACTCACAACTAGAGGACAATAAAATGATAAGATAATTCAAAAGTGACAAAAAAACAAATAGTACAACTGTATCAAAGTTTAGAAGATGAATTCATCATTGCTATACTTTATTGAGCATAAAAATAAATACATAAAACTAACAATCAATAGTTGACTTACATCAATAGTATACTGGAATGTAGAAATTTTTTGACGGTTTCATTGGTATCTCGAGCTAAACTTCGTACCAAGTAAACACTAAATCTTTCCTCAAATAAATGTATGATATGAGAAGAGGCAATCCCATGCATGATTTTTTTTGTTTTTAGGAGAAGAAAAGGATATCACATACATGATCCCACTACTTCATTAACCCTCCAAATCAATTGTTACAAAAGCTCTACATACACATTATTAACCACAATTCCTAAAGCCAAGCCGCCAAAATTTATATCACCCTTCAAATATTAAACTACAAAGATATGAATGCTTTGTACCTTTCACATCTGAAGTCTTTTGATTTTTATTTAACATGTATACACCATTCAAGACACTCAAAGAATGAAAAGCAGCCACTGTTCTAAAAATATGGCAAAGAGAGAGGAACTTGGAAATTTTCTATGAGGCACAACGTGTTACGCAAACATCTTGGGCTGAGGAGCACCTATTCCCAGGGCAGCCTATATTCGTTAAGACTCATAAAAATTCTGGTAAAAATATGACCCACGTCCGAAAACGATGTCTGTTCGCCTGGGATTATAAAACCCCAACTGAAATTTTCTTTTAAAAAAATTAAAACCCAACACCAAAACAAATAAATAAATGGCTTCTCTAAGGTGGGTTTCTAGTGTTTACTACAACAACATAGTGGCCTCGAATCTTGGGTTTTGTTAAGTTTTATGCTATGACGCTCCTCTAAATGAACAATAAGTTTATAAAGGTTCAAATCAAGCATCATTAAATGAAGTTTACACAATGCAGTCACTAGAGCAACCACTAACCTCCAATAACAAATAAACAGCTCTGCGTAAAAAATAGCAATTAGCTCAAGTATATATTCTTATATATACATATACATGGTTCTGTATCATAGATATATTTAAATATTTTTAGTAATAATATTCATGTCTCAAAGCTTACACTCGATTTACAAGACAGAGAAAGCCCTATACTTTTTTGCGTATTAAAACACTCGATGAAACCCACACACTAAAATCTGACTATGCGCAAAGCTCATCAGCCATGTAAGGTCACTCACTATACCTCCTATGGCATGTTTACTTGATTGGATTTGGAAAAGTGATGAATAGGAATGAATCTGGTTGTATAAGTATGGAATAAACTACCCTCATGTGATATCTGATTTTACTGTAAGACCCACTACTTGTTTTATTCCATATGTCTTAGGCTCTTAGCAAACACAGAAAACATCACGTATTGGAATGATACTCACACATTACATAACCATTTCTACTAATGTCATTAGTGTTGCACTCTATCACTTGAAGTTATGATAAGTTGCTCACTCAATCCCATCAAATTCCCAACAAGAAACTATACACAAATACATAAAATAGACTAAAAGTCCCAAAAAAGACATTTGAATTCCTTCTCAAGCATTAAGTTTCCACCCACATTGATCAAAGGGAAAAAATGCACACAATTCCATCCGCACTCACCAAACAAAAAGGCTTCACTTTGTAAACTGGAGAAGCATCTTGTAATGATTAAAGATTCTAATATACATACAACTCCACCATTAAGGACTAAAAAAGTAGCACTTAACACATAATTCAAATTTCAAGTAATATAAATTTCATCGGTTAAGAGAAAATAGAAAACACTAAAATTCATTTGGGAACTCAATTGCTTAAGTTCTTCACTAAATATGACCCGACATCATAAATTATAATGAAATATCCACATCTACTATTTTTGCTAAAATTAAAACTTTGGACTTTTGGAGGCAACACAAAAAGTACGGTTAAATCATTTCATTGAAAATAAAAAACAAGAGAAATACTACAGCAAAGGGAAAACATCTTTGTCTTATGTAAAAGTGAAATGCTTGGTCGCCTCTCAATCAACGAAAGCAAAGAGAATCAAACCAAGAAGCCGCAACCATACACAAGAAGCCGCAACCATACACAAGTATTCTAACCAGGCACCAAGAAATTCAACCAACACCACCAAGCTATACATAATAGCAAAGGATAAAATAATGAAAATACCTCAGAAATAAGGTGGCACATTTGGGTACATGCCACCTTGCGGAACCCTTGGATGGGGGGATGTCCCAGCTTGCTGGTGGTGCTGATTCTGATATGCCGACAGGCCATAGTGCCCGCCCTCTGGATACCTCCCAGATGGTAACCCACCTGAACTAGGAGGCAATCCATACAAAGACGACCCGGTACCCACACCCGGACCACCACCAGCCGACCCAGCACCACCTAGTCCAACACCCAGCCCACCAGCACCACCTAAACCATAACCCCCAGGGCCGCCATAGTTACCATAAGGCCCACTCAACCCTCCATATCCGCCACCACCACCCAAACCCGAATTCACCTGGTTTCCGATACCAGACAACCCAGGCCCACCCAATGGATGGTGACCCAACGGAGGCTGGCCCTGAATCCCACTGGTATACCCACCATAAGAACCAATTCCACCTGGGATGCCGTACTGCCCAGGAATCGAAGACGGTGGTGCCATCCCCATCCCATCGCCGTGCATATTGGACCCACTCCCGGGTCCTTGACCCTGACCCGGCCCGTCTGACTTGCCCTTTTTCCCATCAATCGCCAATTTACAAGTCAATTGCCTCCCCTCGATGTTCTTCACCGGATCGACGAGTGCCGCCTGAGCCCCCTCCGGAGTCTTATACACAAACAGCGCATACCCCTTGCGCTTCCCAGTCTGCTTATCAAAGCCTAGCGGTCCCTCCTCTATCTCACCGTACAGGGCAAAATGGGCCAAGAGCTTATCCGAAGCATGTCGTACGGAACATTGGCCACATATATCTTCCGCAACGATACGTCGGCGACGCTGTTGGAGGCAGTGTTGGAGTTCGAATTCCCCGCGGAGGCGAGCTGCGTGACGGTCATGCGGCCGTCGATCTTCTTGCTCGGCTCTTTCAGGGCCATGAGAGCGCCGTCGACGTGGCGAAACGTGACGAACCCGTAACCCTTGGATTTCCCGGTGGTTTTGTCGAGGATGACGATGGCCTCCTCGATCTCTCCGTAGGCGGAGAAGAGGGATCGGAGGCTCTCGGTGGTGGTGTCCCAGCCGAGGCCGCGGATGAAGAGCTTGCGCTGGGAGGCGTCGGGATCGGCGATGGAGCGGACGGCGTCGAGGACGTCGACGTGGCGGGAGAGGGCGTCCTGGAGAATGTCGAGGAGTTAATCGGGGGTGAATCGCTCGATGAGCCTGCGAGCGTCTTCGGGGGAGAGCTTGGGGGCGGAGGAGGGACCTGTGTCCAGAACGACACCGTTTTCGTCGAGCTTGCGCTTCTTGGTTGCGTCCATTGGGAGGAGAGAGAGAGAGAGAGAGAGAGAGAGAAGAGGAGGAGCAGTAGAGAGTAGGGATGACAATTCTAACCGTGACAACCGATAACTGAGGATAACCGTCCAAATGGATTGGATTTGGGTATGAAAATTTAGGTATCATTTGGATAAGGGGAAAACCGTTAATAATATTCGGTTATGGTTTTGGATATGATTATAGGGTCCCCAATCCATATCCGTAACCGAATGCGAACCGAATTATATATAATATAATAGTATGTATTTATAATCATATATAATATATTATAATATATATATATATATATATATATATATATATATATATATTATTCATTGAATCCATTACCTTGAGAATACAAAAGTTGTAATGTGTGAGTTACATTTTGTGAGTAAGTTAAAAGTCTTGATATGAATCAAAATCTATGATAATCTAGACTAATACTACTTATAGGAGATATTAAAGATCAACCAACATTACTAATATTTAGCTTTAATTTTTATGCTACACAAGGTTCATTTATTAAATCATTTTATACATCAAATATTTAGTGACGAAATTAATATTTACTAAATTATCATACGTTAATTGAACAAATATATTTTTTGTATTGACGAAGATTGGTATAACCGTTGACTGATGGGGAATCCGTTACCCGGTGGGTATGGTTATGGATAATACCCGATGGTTAATTTGCGGTTATGGATATGGTTAATTTTTGTGGTTATGGGGATGGATATAGCATTTCCGTCCTCAAACCGAACCGTTGTCATCCCTAGTAGAGAGAGGATAAACCCTAACCATTGGGAAGATGAAGAGAGTGGAGAGAGAGGGTGAGGGGTTGCGAGTTTTCTGAATGAATGTTTTTATACTGGATCTGAACATATGTTTTTAAATGGGCTTTGACGAGAGTATGGGCTTTTCGTAGTTTGGACTGGATCTGAACATATGTAGCTAGTTGGGCTTATCATGGCAGTTTCATGAGACATACTTCTTTTTTTTTTTTTTTTTTTTAACAAACGATTTTATCTACGCTAAAGAGAGGAGGCGGGATTAGCCTCACAATGACCTAACAATAATATAGTTCAAATTCGCCTTTGGCGAGAATCGAACCTAAAACCTCTTACTTACAAGTGAAGATGAATACCACTAAATCGTATTACTAAGTGGCATGAAACATACTTTATAGCTAGTTAAGATTTATATAAATGTGATTAATGTACAACAAAAATGAGGTTTGTATGGTGATTTTACTGGTGGCATTGCATATTTGATACTCATTGGATAATAAGGGTTATGTAGCTCGGTTGATTAATTTACTCCCAAACCTGAGCTTCCTAGTCTGATCCCCTCGTCTCGTCTCCTGCCTGTATGGAATAATCTTGACAGGTGATTTACACAGAGTTATGGATGTTTGCATTATTTTTTGGTTGATAATTTGTATGAAGAAATCAGCGTCTGATCGATGTTCGGGTTTCCGTCAGGAGATTGGTTGCTCCATACTCAACTCACAATCATGTTCCACTGGTTGGTTATGTGGGGGAAGCCACTCACATTGGGCAGAACACAGAGAATTGGAGCTATTATTTACCTATTTTGTCTCCCTTGGTTGCCTTTGTATCCTTGCCTAGACTTCACTGTTTGGGAGCCGCATGCATCAGTGCTGTCATGGGTGAAAATTGTGATATTATCGACATCCGTCATTCTTTCCTCGACATAAATGCATACAAGAAGAAAAGTTTAAGCAAGGAGGTTCCATCAGTTAATGACATCGAGTCTCCGATGAGTATTAGGAAGGAAGAAAAGGAGAGACACGGACGGAAAATAATAGGACAAGCCAACAAAGGGAGGATACCATGGAACAAAGGCAGGAAACATAGTTCAGGTGCATAGAAACTGAGAGTAAATGTTTGTTGGATTTTAAACCTTCATAGTTTGGTTGAATCTGAAGTTTTGATCTTTCATATAATGCTGAGACTTGTGAGCGACTCAAGCAGATAACGATACAAGCGTTAAAAGACCCCAAGGGTGAAGTCATGTATGATTCAATGATATTTTCTTCGAACATTTATGCTTTTGAATCAGCATATAAGATTCAATCAGCTATTTTTCTTTGGAAAATTGCAATTTCATTGACATTCAATGTTTTCAGGTTAGAAAGAAGATGTCTGAGCATCCCCGTCTTCATTGGTACCAAGTCTTTGTCACATATACTCGTATGAAACATAAGAACTTCATAAATTAGATGGGTTGTCTCGTTATAATATCTAGCAACATTCTCACTTACCTTCTCATGTCAACCTTCTCAGTTCCACTCATGCTACATGTATTCCACTAGCACGCGAACATAAGAGCAAATAAAGCAAGACAAGCTAAAGCAAAAATGGTGGCAAGGGCTTGATTTCGAAGAAGATGGAGTAATTAATTCCTTTCTTGGATTTAAACTTTTAGGGACATTGCTAGATCGGCATATTTATTCCTTTCTATGTTTTCTAATGTTTTTCAATATTGTTTGTTCGTGTCTTACTGCATTCTTTCTACTCTTTATTCTTAATAGCTTGACAGACAGACTTTAATAGATGGCCAGGTTGCCGCCCAAAGGGACATAAGCAAGCATGTCACATATCTCATCTTTGGAGAAACTGGATCTAGAGCTCGTAAAGACAGAAAATTCGAAAAGAAGTTTCGTTCGCAGACCAGATCAGAGCTGCCAAAAACAGAAAATTGGAACTAGCTATGGTAACCTCATCCTCTGTTAGCGCAGCGAATGACAAACGAGGGGAATGTGCTTAAGTTTCTGCATTCCTAGGGACAGAGGAAATAGCGTATGGTAACCTCATCCCTTCTGTTTACAAGGTTTCATGCCAAATTGCCAATATTACAACGAAGCCTTCATCGAGCTGAAGTGCAATATTCTTTCTGAAAATATGATTTTAGCCCTTAAAATTCAAGTTTCTTTACATAAAATCCGACATAGTCTTTTTACTTGAATAAAACCCAATGGCTAGGCTTCAGATAAGCAAATTCATTAATTATGTTTGACTTTATACATTTTGCATTCTCTAAATGCCTAAAATACCCCTAATTACAATTTTAACGTATACATTGAATTCTATGCAGATTTGAAGGGATGGATTAATGAAAAAAATGTATTAATGTTTAAATTCATTGCATATTAATATATCATAACAAATTGTATGTTAATGCTTCTGGCAAAATAAATAAATAAACATTAATGTTATACTTTTCTTCAGATTTCGTAGTTGCTTTCCAAATTTGCATAAATTAGACAATTTTAATTTAATCTGGTCATTTTCTTACCAAAAGGAAACTGAAAGGGAACTATGGAGTAATTTACATAAAAACATACGTAAATTATTTGGACATATGTGTTAGTAATAAAATATTCCCACTATATGTAATAATACATGCAAAATAATTTTCCTACAAAAATAATGTCACATCCCGACCCGGGGTCCACCACATCCCGGGTCCGCTCCACCACCGTAGCACGATATTGTCTGCTTTGGGCCCCGACTACGCCATCACAGTTTTGTTTCTGGGAACTCACACGAGAACTTCCCAGTGGGTCACCCATCCTGGGATTGCTCTCTCGCGAACTCGCTTAACTTCGGAGTTCTTACGGAACCCGAAGCCAGTGAGCTCCCAAAAGGCCTCGTGCTAGGTAGGGATGTGAATATACATATAAAGATCACTCCCTTGGGCGATGTGGGATCTCACAAATAAAATAAAAAATTCTTTGATTCAATATTAGTTTATCCACATTTGATATAATAAAATATAATTGCACATATACATTACTAAAATGTGCCCAATATATGTAATAATGCATGTCAAATTATTTACCTGCAAAATAAAGGTATGTAAGTTGATTAAAAAAATAATATATCAACTATTTTTTGTTTATGAATTTTAATTTACAATGTACCTACAATATATAATTCCTACTAAAACTAATATATATTTACGCGCGTGCCCACACACACACACACACACACATATATATATATAGGAGAAATTAGGATGTAATCCCCAACCACCAATATCTTTTGATTGAAATCCTATTGATTTTAAATTTTTGATCAAAGTCATTCTACTTTATACACATCAACATATTTACATTTAAAACTTTATGCCACCCATAAAAGTAATTAAATCATTTCTTTTCAAAATTTCATAAGATTAGTGAGAACTAATCAATTCCTACATATTAGGCAAAACAAAATATGTTTTGGTACATAGCTTTTTATTTCGTTTATATCTTAGTTTGAATTCAAGTTATTTCTTTAACGGGTACATGTGAATTTAAATGTACCCATTGATGCATTTGGGATATTTGCACCCATAAACATGTTATGGTTTTTCTGGACTTGTTACATATACAATTTTTATAACATGTATGTTTGAGTTCCACATTACAATTGGTACATTCTTTTCTCACAGTTCCTTTGTTGGGGTACAATTACAGTGGGTACATATAAATCTGAGATGATATTATAGATGGGTACAAAGATGAACACAAAAGACAGGTTTAGTTTGCACTTTGTGGGTAGAAAGACAAAAGAAAATTTTGGTTCATGGGTGCAAGGATTGAAACATAAACAATTGTACCGCAAATATACTACAATTAATGGTGTTATGATTTTGTACTCTGCAGCTTTTGGATTGCTTGGGTGATTTTACAGAAGAAAATTGTGTGTGGGTTCTAGTTGGCCAGGTTGTACCCACCAGTAAGCAGTGCAGATTATTTCAAATATGAAAATCAAATTAAACTGATGTTTGGTGTGCCTGATATCACTAATATGTGATATAAATTTGGGATAATTTGGAGGTTAATTAGATTGGATAATCTGGAGGTCTTAGTGGCAAGGTTAGTAATTTAAGGTGCGTATATGTTCATCGTTAAGATGAGCTAGCAGAAGTAATTTATCACAATGTAATAAATGGAGGACTTGAATCAAAGTTTTTAAACTAATAGGATGTGAATCTATAATATATGATCAAGGGGGACCGGAAACTAAGTGTCCCCATATATATATATATATATTTATTAATAGTAAAATGTGCCCGGTATATGTAATAATGTAATAAAATGTGCCCGGTATATGTAATAAAATGTGCCCTATATATATATAGATTTGCGGCTTCAGCATGAAGATGAGTGTGAGAGGAGAAGATGCAGGATGAATTGGATCTTCAAAAGTCTAAAGTACATATCTACCATTAAATCATTGATATTTTTGTACCTTTTACTTACGGAATGATAATTATCGCAGGAGGAGAAGCAGAGGGCATTACTGCAAATGCAGTGGAGAGTTTTGGTAATAAGCCACAAGAGGACCAAGAAGTGAATTCAAAGAAGGTTGGCTTTATAATAGATAACTCTCTCTCTCTCTCTCTCTCTCTCTCTCTCTCTCTCTCTCTCTCTCTCTCTCTCTCTCTCTCTCTCTCTCTCTCACATCCACAAACATAGATTAAATTACTATAAGTTGTTTAGTTGCAGTTGATTGGATTTATTAGTTAATCTTAATTTTAGTCCACATAAATTACTATGGCTGTGGAAATTGAACTGAAAAGTACATTTATTTTTTAAAATTGAATTTTTTATTTTTCCTACTAGGAAATAGGTGGTTACAAATTATTTACTCCACTAATGAAGAATTTGTTAAATTACTATAAGCTATTTAAATGTTTATTTTCCGTTTGAAAACTTGAGGACTTCTAGGTATGTTGTTTATGGAAGAAGCTCAGTCTCAAATCCCTCAAACGATCTCTCAGTTGCCACTTTGTTTTAGTAGGTTGTGGAACTTGATTTTCTCTATCCGTGTGTATTTTGGAAATGCTTATTTGATGAATGCACTGGTATAATTGATCAGTAAATTACTATGATCGGTGTGTTTCTGTGGAAGTGATTCATGAAGGTTCTGGACAACAGTTTTCGGGGTTAGATTTCTGAATCTATGGGATTTGTTGACAAAGAGCTCCGATTTTAGGGAGGGGGAGAGACAGAGAGGGAGTTCATGGTAATGGTGGAGGATGCGCAAGATAGCGAGAGCTCTCTGAAGGAGGCGCACGATATCCAGTCTCAGATTAAGAGTGCTATGCGGTCATGCTTCCCTTACTTCAAAGAACTATCCGAGTAATCTCTCTCTCTCTCTTCTCACTGAATTTGTGTGCTTTTCATGAATTTAATTTCAAATATTAGTTGTGATTTTTCGTTTCTTTTCTTTTATGCGAGATTGTGTGGTATAAATTCATGCTGGATTGATTTGTACTCAAAGTTTGTAACCACTTTCTAAGACCCAAAACATGCGGCAAAACCTCATATTCTTTGTCCAAATTCCCTTTCAGAATTCTGGGTTGAATATTTTCCTCTGTTTTCTTTGGATTTCCTGCTTCAGTTTTGATCTAGGATGACTATCCTCATTAACACAGATCGTATGAAAAATTAGTGGTTGAGAGGGTAATAATCAGTGGTTGAGCGTCTGAAAACTTTGAGCCGCAAGCACAAGCATGGTTTTCCATCCTGTTCAGCATACACTACTTCTGGGTTGGTTTCTGTGAGGATTCCTTTAATGATGTTGTTGGAGTACAAGACGATTACTTTTTCAATCAAAAGAGAAGAAATACTACTTCTTAGATTATATGTATTTGTTTAAGCAGCAAGTTGACAAGGTTTTTTTTTTGTACCAGTCGGAACTAACGCAGGGGACATAAGTTTGTGGGAAGTTAGTTCTAGGGAGAAATTGGTGTCGAGAAGTTTTCAGGTATGGGATATTGGAGCGAGTTCAATGATGCTGAAGGTATGTTCCCTTATCAACCGAGTCATATACAGAGGACATTTACATTTAATGTCACTGGAATCATCTTAACCTATTTGATTCTAATGACACTCAGGCAACTCTGATCAAGGATCCATGTGTCTCAGTAAAGCGTATATTATGGAGCCCCGATGGTAATCTATTTGGTAAGTTCTCAATTTGGTAAGCTTGAATACGATCCACGGTAGCTTTTTCTAGAAAACTTTAAGGGCAATTGTGTGAACACGAAAATTTCCTGAAACAGAAAGAGACAAGAAACAGCGTGTACAAAGTAATATTTGTATTTTTGATTTGTTTTTGGGTTACAATCTCTTTTAACTTGATCCTCTGATTCGATCTCCGTAAGGTGTTGATTTGGTGGATTGGTTGTTGATCCAAAGGGCCGTCGGGGCTTGATCTTTGGATGAACAGTTCTTCAAGGGCCTTTGGAGGGCTTGATCTTGATGAACGAGGATGTGTGGATTTGTTGAACGGATCTTCAAAGGGCTTTTGGGCTTGATCTTTGAAGATGGATGAACGATGAACGATGAACGGATCTTCGAATGGCTTTTTGGGCTTGATCTTCGAGGATGGATGAACGATGCTTCAAGGGCCGTTGGGGCTTGATCTTGAAGAACGATGAACGGATCTTTGAAGGGCTTTCGGGCTTGATCTTCGAGGATGGATGAACGATGCTTAAAGGGCCGTTGGGGCTTGATTTTGAAGAACGATGAACGGATCTTCGAAGGGCTTTTGGGCTTGATCTTCGAGGATGGATGAGCGGATCTTCAAGGGCTTTTGAGGCTTGATCTTGAAGGTGGAGGATGAACGGATCTTCAAGGGCTTTTGAGGCTTGATCTTGAAGGTGGATGAACGCTTGTTTCAAGGGCCGTCGGGGCTTGATCTTGAAGGCGGATTTGGCGAAGAACGAAGAGAGTTTCCTTGATTCTTCGGGATTTGCTTGAGAGCGTTTGGAGTTTCAGAGCTTCAAGGCTTTTGTGTAATGTGAATTGGTGAATTGAAATGAATGAATTGGCTTCCTATTTATAGAATTCCAAAACTTGATTTTTTGGGTTTTAATAATCAGATGAAATAAGTCACTTCTGCCAGGCGTTGACATGTGTCCTGTTTGATGACTTTTCTGAATTATTTTGATTTTTCGTTGATTCACATGCTATGTATAAAATTTATGTGATACATGAGCGTTGAAATTTTAATTTTTGGTCAACATTTATTTCACGAAATTTCGATGTCTACAAATGCCCCCACTTCAAGGCGCGTCGCATACTTGTGCTTGTCACTTGTAGGCGATGTGTTTTGAAGTTTCTTAATGTAGATGTCAATCCAAGGGCCGTCGGGGCTTGATCTTGAATTGGACTGGAAATTTCTTCAAGGGCTTAGAGGCTTGAATCTTGAATATTGTGCTGCATGTTTCTTCTAGTGCCGTTGAGGCTTGATCTCGAAATGGACTGCAAATTTCTGATGTTTAATGCACAAGGTAATGTATCAATTTCGCTTGAAGCTTACTTGTGGTTTCGGGCTTGGTCAGGTACTACGCAAACCATATAGTAGGGGTCCCTCAAGTCGCCGAGCTAGGAGATCTCGGGTTCCGGTTGATCATTCTCCTTCTACTTGTCTCTTATTTAGCAACGAGGACAAAGAAAAGGAGAGGGAAGAGAGACGATATGAGATACTCTTGCTTTCAACGAAGTGGCCGACGAATCGACACGTGCTTTGTTGTGCTTGTTGACTTTCCACAGGTTTATTCTTGAACTGGGTTGGAGGGTTTTCTAGTTCCTCCAAAGGAGCGAGTTGACTCAAGAATTTGAGGGTCAAAACAAGCCCGTCAAATCTGGAGTGCGGTCGACCCTGATGATATGGGATACTTTTGATTTTGACAAAGTAGTGGATGCCGAGCTCGGGTTTGACCTAGGTTCCTCCGTCTGGATTATACGGTTCTGGATGAAGGGCAAGGTGCTATAGTGATCTGTTCCAGCTCGTTGTTGAACCTTCTGCTTCAATCTTTTTGCATAGCAGAAGTGGTGCGCAACCTTTGCATTTACATGGTCCATCAGAGCACTTGAAGATGAGTACTTGAGAGCAAGGCTCGGTAAGCAACCAGGCAAAGGTTCCAGGCAATCAGTTCCAGATCGGACGTTTGATTTCAAGTTCTGACTGATTGCTTTCTTTCTCCCTGTCTTCCAGGTAAGAGCAAGGGTAAAGGAAAGAAAAGGGAAAAGCATGATATGAAATACCTTTGCTTTCGACCCTAATGATATGAGATACGTTTGCCTTTGAAGCAGTAGCGGATGAACCAGCACATATATATATTGGTTGCGCTTGTCTCCACATGTTTCAATGTACTAGCTTCACCTGCCTGCCTTATCTGTTCTCCAGGCAGATGTGGTATCTTCCTGGAGGTTTGAGTGGAGGTTCCGACATATTGCTTTTCTTTATCCTTGTCTTGCAGGTAAGAGTAGGGACAAAGGAAATGACAGGGAGATTGCATGCCATGAGATAGCTTTGCTTTCAACCCTGATGATATGAGATACCTTTGCTTTTGAAGAAGTCGTTTTCCACAGGTTTAATCTTGAACTCGGCTGGGAAGTTTCTTCTGCTAGAGTGGCTCCAAATGCCTGAATTTACTCCTTTTACTTGGAATTGAGCTCGATTCAAGGGTGGTGGACACTTGATCTTGAATTGGGCTTGTGATTTCTTCAAGGGCCGTTGAGGCTTGATCTTGATGAATGGAAACAGGACCACGAGCGGCTTCAGGATTTGAGCATCCGGCAAGCAGACACGAGATGGAGGTAATGGTCTGTTTCTTTGTTCAACATTTCCAATTCATACTGAAGAGGGTTAGGGGATGAATCTTCAAGGTTGATGCTTCATTGTCGCTCGTCTTGTCTGTTCTCCAGGCAGATGAGTACTCGAGAGCAAGGGAAGGATTTCTCAGCAATTCGTTCCAACTCGGAAGGTAAACGCCGGCTGATCACTTTGCTTCTCCTTATCCTGTAGTGAAGAGGGAGGACAAAGAAAAGGATAGGGGAAAGCATGATATGAGATACTCTTACTTTCGACCCTGTTGATATGATATACTTTTGCTCTGGTGTGATTTGTTTGCAGAGGTATTCTCGGGAGGAAGAGGGCCAAGCATTTTGAGAAAGCTTTGTTGGGGTTTTGCTGGGAGTGTTACCCTTGGAAGTGAAGAAGGGTTGAGCATTTTTTGCAGGTCTGCCCGTCTGTGGAGGATGAAGGTCGATATATGTAGAATTTTTTTTATCGACAAGTGGTAATGCTGTTCCTTTACCCTTCTCGGTCATAGCAATGTAGTGGGAGTTGCAGGGTTCACGTGTTTTAACTTTGTCAGAGGCTTTTGCCAAAGTGGTCCGTGATTTCTGGAAAGCTGATGTTGAATCCGACTCTCGAGGTTTGAAAAGCAGTATGCCTCTTCGTTTCTTGAGAGAGAGTCGTCGTGCTGGCGGTCTGGCTCTCGAGATTAGGAGAGTGGCGCCTCTTCGATTCTCGGGAAAGTAATCCTGTTGGTGATACTTTCTCGGATGTGAGGAAAGGTTGGGCCTTTTACTTTGCCACGCGGCATGGAAGTTGACACGCATAGAGCTTTCCCAGTTATCAAGCAGTGGTGCTGTTCCTTTACCTTTGTCGGTAACCGTTGGGTAATTGGAACAGTAAGATCCACGTGTTTTCCTTTTGTCAGAAATCTTTTGACAAAGTTGCCCGTGATTTACGCAAAGCTGAGGTTGCGTGTGAAAGGTGCCGACAACTTTTGGAAAAGCTGATATTTTGAGATGCGTGGAGTGGCGCCTCTTCGATTTCCGAACCGACGGCCTTGTTGCCTCTTCGATTTCTGAGCAGGGAACCCTGTTGCTTCTTCTTTTATGGAGGTGTCGATGGCGCGCCGAAAGCATGCTTAGAGAGTTGTTTCTTGCAAAGAATCCCCTCTTTTGTATTTCTGAGAATTTGATTTCACCCGACCTCTCATTCCTTCATTATTTTCACAAATGGCTTGCCCATCTGATCATCGTCTTGACTTGAATGTTAGTGAAGAGGCATCTGCGTCTCCTCAAGACAATATATGGCGTCCATCTCTCTTATCCTCTTCTGGTCCTCTTACCATTGGGGACTCTGTAATGAAGAGTGACATGACTGCTGCGGTGGTGGCCAGGAATATGTTCACTCCCAAAGATAACAGATTACTCGCCGGGCGGTCCGATGAGTTGGCTGTTAAGGATTCTCTGGCTTTCAGTGTCCAGTGTGCGGCTTCTGTTTCCAATATGGCCCAGCGCCTATTTGCTCGAACCCGCCAAGTTGAATCATTGGCGGCTGAAGTGATAAGTCTCCAACAAGAGATCAGAGGGCTCAGGCATGAGAATAGACAGTTGCACCGGCTTGCACATAACTATGCTACAAACATGAAGAGAAAACTTGACAAGCTGCAAGACTCCGATGGTCAGTCTTTAAGTGATCATCAGAGGTTTGTGGGTTTGTTTCAAAGGCATTTAAGGCCTTCGTCTTCTGGAGCTTCGCCAAGTGTTGAGGCTAAAAAATAATCAACTTCCAGCGCCTCCTGGGGTTCCGCCGAGCAATGAGGCGCCACCTGGTCAATGAAGGCTCTTTTTTTTTTTTTTTTTTTTTTTTTTACTCGTGTAAAATGTACATTTATGTAAATGCATATCCTTGTAAATCAATAAACAAATTTTTTTTTATTTCATCCAGTGCACATGGCACTGGCGCACCCACTCATTATTTTTTTCTGCTTATTTTTTGGCAAGTGGCAAGTGTACCATCATTTTCTTTTGTTTTTGGCAAGTGGCAAGTGCCAGATGCATCATCATTTTCTTTTGTTTTTTTTATTTCTTCTTTTCTTTTCTTCCAAATGGTGCCAAATGCATCATCATTGTGTTTTTTTTTTTTTTTTTTTTTTATTTGCTTTGCAGATGGGTGGTGCATGTGGGATATTTTTTCTTTTTGCAAGTGGGTTGCTGTGCTGTGATGCAATACTGAAGGTGGTGGAGCTGATGCATGGATCAAACGACTGAGAAGAGGCTCCACCATTTTTTTTTTCTTTTATATATGGTGCTCTGCAAGACTGGGTTTGTGGGTGAAAACCCAGGAGGAGCTGCATGTGCTGTTGAAGCTGCTGGAGCTGACCGGCTAGTCGTTTGACAGCGGTCACTGAGCACAGCCACTGAGCACAACCACCAAGCTGTTGAAGCTGCTGGAGCTGACCGGCTAGTCGTTTGACAGCGGTCACTGAGCACAACCACCACCACCAAGCTGTTGAAGCTGCTGGAGCTGACCGGCTAGTCGTTTGACAGCGGTCGCTGAGCACAGCCGCTGAGCACAACCATCAAGCACAACCACCGAGCACAACCACTGCACTGCATACCCGTTGCACTGCCGACCGTCGCACTGCCTACCGTCGATGACTGGGCCCAACAGCAATGGTGTCAAGCTTGAAGTGGAGAAGTTGCAGCGAGGAGATGTCTGCAATGGTGGAGCAGAAGAGCTTCACGACCGGCTAGTCGTTTGACAGCGGTCGTTGAGGTTGTTGGCAGTGGAGGGCACAGAGAGCTTCCATAGAGGGCCGTTATGCGAGCTGCTGAAAAAAAAAACGAGGAGACAGCGGAAGAAGCTCCACCACTACCACCACTGAGCATATGTACTGAACACAACCACCGAGCACAGCCACCAGACTCCGCTTCGTGAATTCTCGAACTCTTCGACTCCAGCTGGCCTCTTCACCTTCACAACAGTGGGAGCCGTCACCGCAATATGCATCTATCTCCCACTTTTCAAGCACATCTGTTGCGGCAGAAACGACAAGGATGAACTCGAGGGCAATTTCTCAAGACACCCCACTCCTCCTGCGTCTCGTCCATTTACTCCTGCGACGGCATGGCTGCTGCTTCTTTAATGGACGTGAGGAAGACGACGAAGACGGAGACAGCGACGGTGACTTTGATGTCGGATCCAGCTAGGACCCAGAGCACAGCCGGGTTAGAGAGGGTAGTTTCTCGAACCAGAACGTAGGTGGGGTGCTGCTGCTGACGGCGCTGCTACAGGAGGAGCGAGAGCAGAGGGTCTTGGGTCGGAGGCGCGTAGAGACAGGAGAGCACAGCCTAACTTGCTCCGGGTGCGCACATCATGGGCTGCAGGTGAGGTTTGGTGGAGGACTGCAAGAGGTGGTGCACGACGGATGGAGAAGGTTGTTGTTGCGGTGCAGCGAGAAGGTTGTTGTTGCGGTGCAGCAACAGCAGGGGCGGACTAGAAGAGTTCTGACGATGGCGTGGGGAAACGATGTCTGCGGCGAGATGCAGACGAAGCCGGCGAGGACGAATCCGAGGAGTACTTAGACAACGATGAGGAGAAGCCCACTATGTCTCAGAGAGAGAAGGCTGGAAGATCCGAGCACAAGTTCGAGATCAGCTCATCCTTTAGCCTCGATGCTTCTGCTGCAAATCCTGGTGTTTCTGGGTCGCGAGGGCCTGCAGGAAGTGGGAGGGAATTTGGGCCTGGATCTGTGCGCTGTGGGCCGAGAATGGCTGGGAGAAGAAGACAAGCTGGAGCTTGGGCCTGGATTTGGGCTGCTCCTTTTTGTGGACTTCAACTTCTTTTTTTTTTATATTATATATATATATATATATATATATTTTTTTTTTTTTTTACATAATAACATATGTAGTTTTTTTTTTAATTTTATGAATTTAAAGAATATTGTTGCATTTGTAATAAAATTTGACTTTTATTAGTAAAGCCCCTATTTTTTTTATTTTGATGTGACTGAACTCGAAATTGCATATTCAAGCTGCCTACGTACCCCTCAAAAGAAGAGATCAAGTCATAACGTAGTTCAAATACATTTTTTTTGTTACATGTTTTCTTTTGCGCCGTACGCAGTTTATGCTCTTGCAGGCCATGAGCATTGGTGCCTTGTGCAGTTTCAGCTCGTGCAGGCAAGGAGCGTTGGTGTTGCCTTTTAGGCTCGTGCGAACGAGGATCATGCTTCTTCTCAGGCGTAGTACCGCTTCAAGAACTTGCCGTTTATAGGGCCAATCTTCAAGCCGTCTTCTGCCATGATCAAGTAGGCGCCGTTGGTGTAGACCTCTTGTACTACGTATGGTCCGTCCCACTTTGATGTGAACTTGCTTTTTGTCTTGTGAGTTGTGATGATAGGCCTACGCAATGCAAGGACGAGATCTCCAGCTTGAAAAAACCTTGGGCGGACCTTCTTGTTGAATGCCTTGGAAAGCCGTGCTTGGTAGCATTCCAAGTGTTGTTGAGCCTCGAGCCTTCTTTCATCAAGTGCTTCCAACTCTTGAAGTCGTAGCTTTGCATTTTCCTCATTGGTCAAGCCTTCTTGTATAGCCATCCTTAATGAGGGGATTTGACTTTCAAGTGGCAAAATAGCTTCCACGCCATATACGAGAGAATAAGGTGTAGCTCGGGTGGGGGTCCTGTATGTTGTCCTATACGCCCAAAGTGCTTCGCCGATTCTTTCGTGCCAGTCTCTCTTTGTTCGGCCTATCACCTTCTTCAAGAGGTTGCACAATGTCTTGTTGAATGCTTCTACAAGACCGTTGGCTGGGGCATGATACATAGAAGATTTGTGCTGCTTGAACCTATATTTCTCGCAAAGCTCTTCCATGAGTCGGTTGGAGAGTTGTTTTCCGTTGTCAGTGATGATGTACCGGGGCACACCGTATCGATAGATGATATGCTCTTTGATGAAACGGACGACAGTTTCCTTTTTGACTTCCCTCAGGGGTATGGCTTCAGCCCATTTGGAGAAGTAATCTGTTGCAGCCAAAATGTAAGCTTCTCCCGCTGATGACTTCGGTGTAATTGGTCCTACGACATCCAATCCCCATGCATCGAACGGCCATGAAGCAACTGTAGGGTGCAACGGCTCGGGCGGTTGATGTATGAAGTTGGCGTGGAACTGGCAGGCTTGGCATCTCTTGGCGTGTTCCATGCAATCCTTCACCATACTTGGCCAGTAATAACCCATTCTTTTGAGCTGGAAATGTAGCTTTGGTCCAGACTGATGTGCCCCGCATACACCTGAGTGTGCTTCTTCCATGGCTTGATTGGATTCTTCTTCACCTAGGCATCTCAGAAGTACACCTTCGAAAGAGCGTCGGTAAAGTGTTTCATTGTAGTAGAGGAAGCGATGTGCTCGTCGACGTATTTCAGAGCGGTGTCTTGGATCATCCGGAAGCTTTCCATGTTCCAAGTAGTCGATCAGAGGTTGTCTCCACTCTTCAGCATCGACCGGAAGTACTGAGACGACATTTGTATCATCCAGTGGCGTTTCAGTAACCAGCGGGATCACCCATCTTTGGCAAACTGGCACATATGTAGCTTCATCTTCTCCTAGCGTCATACTCGAGGCTAGGTTGGCGAGAGCGTCTGCCATTTGATTTCCTTTTCTTGGCACATGTTCCAGTGTCACGGCTTCGAACTTTTGTAGCAATCGAGTTGCCAGCCGAAAGTATGGGACGAGATCATCTTTCCTCACCTCATATTCAGTTAGCAGTTGATTGATTATGAGCTTAGAGTCGCTGTACACCTCAAGGGCTGTGATTTCCATGTTGATCGCCATCTGGAGTCCGATGATCAGTGCTTGGTACTCAGCGACGTTGTTGGAACACAGTTCGCTTAGTTGGAAGGAGTAAGGTAGTACTTGCCTTTGTGGTGACATGAATACTACTCCTGCCCCCGCTCCGTCTGCTCGTGCGGATCCGTCGAAGAACATCACCCATGTCGGGTAGACGTCGATGTAGAACACCTCCTCGTCAGGCAAGTCGTCTGAGATTTTCCAATCAGCTGGGATTGGATGATCTGCAAGGAAGTCTGCTAGCGCTTGTCCCTTGACGGCTTTAGCTGAGATGTAGATGATCTCGTATTGGTTGAGAAGCAATGCCCATTTAGCTAGTGGCCCTGTCAAGACTGGTTTGGACATGACGTATTTGACCGGGTCAGCTTTAACAACTAGGTGGATAGTGTAAGCATGCATGTAGTGTCTGAGCTTCTGAATGGCGAACACCAAGGCGATGCACATCTTTTCTATCGGGGAATAGTTCAACTCAGCGCCGGTGAGGGTTCGACTAAGGTAGTAAAGCGCTCCTTCTTTCTGGGATTCATTCTGTTGTGCCAAGAGTGCCCCAACTGAACTTTCTTGAGCGGCAATGTACAATATGAGTGGTCTCCCGGGCACTGGTGCCCCCAGGACAGGTGGACTTGATAAGTACCTCTTTATGCTTTCAAAAGCGTTGTGACATGCTTCGTCCCATACAAACGGAACATCTTTCTTCAGGAGTCGACTGAACGGTTGACAACGCCCTGCAAGGTTGGAGATGAAACGTCTGATGAAGGCCAATCGTCCCTGTAGACTCTTCAGCTCGTGCAGGTTTCTTGGCTCAGGCATGTTTTGAATGGCCTTGATCTTTGATTGATCCACTTCAATGCCACGGTGCTTGACAATGAAGCCGAGGAACTTTCCAGAGGTGACGCCAAATGCACACTTTAACGGGTTCATCTTAAGGTTGTATTTTCTCAGCCTTTCGAACACCGTTCGTAAATCCCTCAAGTGATTTGTTCTTTTCTTTGTCTTGACGACCACATCGTCTACGTAGCATTCTACGTTTTTATGCAGCATGTCATTGAAGATTCTTTGCATCGCGCGTTGATATGTAGCTCCAGCGTTCTTCAGACCAAAGGGCATCACCTTGTAGCAGTAGATACCTTTTGGAGTGCGAAAGGCTGTTAGTTCCTCGTCTTCGAGAGCCATGCGAATTTGATTGTATCCAGAAGAGCCATCCATGAATGACAGTGCCTCGTGGCCAGTGGTTGCGTCCACCATGATTTCGATGATTTCGGGCAAGCATCGTTGAGGTCCCGGAAGTCTACGCAAACACGTATTTGTCCAGATTTCTTGAGGACAATGACGATGTTGGAGATCCACTTGGGGTATTGCACCTCTCGAATGAAGCCTGCTTCGATTAGCTTGTCCACCTCGGCCTCAATTTGTGGGATGAGCTCGGATCGATAGCGTCTTTGAGTTTGCTTTATCGGCCGCGTTCCAGGCTTGACTGTAAGATGATGCACAGCGATGACAGGGTCGAGGCCGGGCATTTCTTTGTAGGTCCAAGCAAAGACGTCTTTGTACTCTAATAATAGTTGGTAGTACTCTTCTATCTCGTCCGCAGTTAGTAGTGCACTTACGTAGATAGGCTTCGGATCCTTGCTCGTGCCTAAGTTGAGTTCCTTGAGGTCATCAACCGTGGCTTGTCCCCCATCTTCAAGCTGTGGTGGCGCAGCAGCGACATCCTCTTCAGGGATTTCGTCTTCTTTGCCTTCTTGGATGGTGATGTGGAAGACATCTCGGATCTTGCCTTCAATGTTGTCATCTCGAGTTTGTTGGCATGAACATTGTCCGGTATAGATAACGGTGCGCTTTCTTACTTTCAGTGGCCCATTTGTGTCCACCTCCAAGATTACTTGGCGCTTCATCCTTGAAGGAATTGAGCTTCGAACGTCGCATTTTTTTGCTAGCATGTCGAGCATTTCTTCCTCTGGCGTTGCCTCCCTCTTTCTAGAAGGCTTCTTGCTGTTTTCAAGTCTTTCCATAGCTAACCGTCGTGGAGGAGAGCCAATCGTGTTGCTTTGTCCCTTTGGTTTCGACAATCTTTCGAAGACAGAGCTTTGGGATACGGGCGTACTAAGCCTCTTGAAGACGGAGGTTCGGTTTTGACCACCAATGCGATTAAGTGCCGAATTCCTGGGCCTTGAATGATTCATCCTGTTGAAGACAGACCTCCGAGTGGCAGGTTTAGGTTCCTCTTGATCTTGTTCAACGCTTACACTGATGTGTTGAGTGCTAGCATTTTTCACCTTGCTTGAGATCTTTACGGGTGCATTTGGTGTGAAGCCAAGTCCAGCCTTGTTGTTGTTGACTCCGTAACCGTGCTCCTTCAACTTCTCTTGAGTCTTGGTGAGGTCACGTTCTGTATTGTTGACGGTGCTTGAAATTTTCTTTCCAGGATTTGAAGAGGAAGAGAAGTTGTACCCAGCCTTCGCCATGAGTTTGTAGGCGTTTGGATCAAAACCTTCTGCGGTCCTCTTAGTTGGAAGAGAGTTTGGTTCTACTCCATCTGGAAGAGCTTTTAGGAAGCCTTGTGGTAGTCCTGCAACCTTAGCGTCACCCAGCTGTGTCAGAGGCAGAACTGCATTTGTCTTAAGCAACTTCA
Source organism: Cotoneaster glaucophyllus (assembly GCA_036320875.1). Lineage (NCBI taxonomy): Eukaryota > Viridiplantae > Streptophyta > Magnoliopsida > Rosales > Rosaceae > Cotoneaster > Cotoneaster glaucophyllus. Next base: position 26,916,704 of record CM070061.1, read on the forward strand.
CATTATCTTTGTGTCGTTGTGCATCGGCTTTTCTTGCCCCAGTTTCGAACGGGGATTGACCATCCTTTCTTCTTGACATCGGGATGTATCGGAAGACAGGTGTGTTCGGTCCTTTTGAAGGCGTCCTATTTCCTTTGGTTGTTGCAGGTCCTGCAAGCTCATCATCGTTTTTGCTTGAAGATGGCATAGCTTCCCCTTCTTGCTTCATGGGCACGGCTTGCCATTCTTGTTTTTTAGGTATTGTTTTGCCTGTGGATTTAATCTCTTTTGGAAGGGCTTCGGGCACCATGTCTTCGTCCATGTAGAACTTGGCATCTGCAAAGTGTGATTCGGCTTCAGTGAATGGCTTGGTATCACCTTGAATTACCTTCACTCCTTCTCGGTAGAATTTCAAGCATTGGTGGAGGGTGGATGGCACTACTCCATTCCCGTGGATCCAAGGTCTTCCTAACAGCATGCTGTAAGAAGTTCTCGCATCAATTACGTGGAATATCGTGCTTGACTTAAGTTCACCAATGGTCATCTTCACTCGGATCATGCCCATCGCCTTTTGTCCTCCTTGGTTAAAACCCTGGATCAGCAGACGGCTGGGGGATAGTTCATCCACTTTGATGCCGATTATGATCATTGTTGCCTTTGGCATGATGTTTATGGCTGACCCACCATCTACGAGCATGCGGTTGACCTTGCGCTCCCTTACGTACCCTGAGATGAAGAGAGGACGGTTATGAGGCTTTGATCCCAGCAGCAAATCCTCGTCCGTGAAGTTGATTGCGTCCTGGGCGGCACAGCATATGGCCCCATGTGGCCGAAGCTTCGAGCTTTCGTCCTTGCTTTCTTGCGCTTCGTGGTCGTCAGGAGTTACTAAGACTGCTGCCAGTGCTCTTTGCATCTCTTTTGGCAATAGTAGCGCTTCTTCGATGCTATAGTGTGTTGGCATACCTTCTTCAGGCGTGAGGGTCTCTCTTTCCTCAGTGGTGATAGCTTTGCCTTTTGAGGGCCCTTCTATCTCTACTTCGACCATGTGGCAGGTGACGGTAGTGTGCTGTCGGAAGAAGTCATTCGGGAAATACTCATGCAGGGAGACGGGAATGCGTGGCTCTTGCTCCATAAGCTCTTCACTGTATGTTGGCTTAGTGGTTTTTGCGCTTCCTTTGGGCTTTCTATTGTTGCGGCGGCGGTGTTTTCTCCCTTGTTCCACCTTTGGCTTTGCGGGTTGTGGTATTGGCTTCCTTGTCTTTTTGTAGGTCACCAAAGTCCACCCTTCTTCCTCGTTGATAGGTGCGTCTTGGTCGCTTGCCCCCGGCGGTGGTTGCCCAGAAGGTGTCGTGTGACTTGAGCTTTGGCGAGAACGATCACGAGTCCTTTGGAGGGGAACGGGATCGAAGGATCCAAACACGATCGTAGTGGTATGCGTTGCTGCCGTGTCTTCTAGATCGAGTTCAATCCGCCCTTGTTGTGCCAACCTCATGATGAGCTCTTTGAGGATGAAGCATTTTCCGACGGGATGACCTACGATTCGGTGATACTTGCAGTACTTCGGGTCGTTCACGCGGTGCATCTCTTCAGGGCGCTTGCATTCTGGCAGCTCAATCACCTCCTTTTCTAGCAAGTCGTCTAACATTGCTGCCATATCCGAGTCAGGAAAAGGATATGTTTTTTGCTCCAGCTCCCTCAAGGTGTTTCTGTACTTATCTTGGGTGCGGAAAGGCTCGTCTCTCTTTATCTCCTTCGTTTTAATTTTGCAAGAGATCTTGACGGGTGTAGAGGAGGCTTTGACGGGCGCAGTGTTAATAGTGAAAGCTTCCTTGGCAGGCTTCTTCCCGTAATTGTCCACCTTCGGGACAAACGCCTTGTCTTTCTTGAAGTCGGAGATCGGCTCCTTCTTTCCATGGTGAGCTATGCTTAGCTCCATGTCGTGGGCGCGGGTGGCCAACTCCTCGAAGGTCCGTGGTTTGATGCCTTGGAGGATGTAGTGCAAACCCCATTGCATGCCCTGGACGCACATCTCAATCGAGGAGATCTCCGAAAGCCTGTCTTTGCAGTCGAGGCTAAGATTACGCCATCGGTTTATGTAATCTACCACCGGCTCGTCCCTCCATTGTTTGGCGCTTGTCAGCTCCAGCATGCTCACGGTGCGGCGGGTGCTGTAAAAGCGGTTGAGGAATTCCTTCTCCAATTGCTCCCAGCTACTGATGGACTCAGGCTCCAAGTCCGTGTACCACTCAAAGGCATTACCCTTCAGCGAGCGCACAAACTGCTTGGCAAGGTGGTCTCCTTCCGTACCTGCATTGTTGCAAGTTTCCACGAAATGGGCCACGTGCTGTTTCGGGTTGCCTTTTCCATCGAACTGCATGAACTTTGGCGGCTGGTATCCCCTCGGCATCCTCAAGGCATCAATCCCCTTGGAATAAGGCTTTGAGTACAAAACGGAGGTATGAGAGCTCCCTTCGTATTGTGCCTTGATGGTATTGGCGATCATCTCCTGCAGCTGCTGGATAGAGAGAGGTCCCAAGAGCGCCGCTGGTTGGTCTGACTCCCTCTTTTCTTTGTCCTTCTCCACCGGGGGCTCCTCTTCTTCGTCGGCTTCTTTCTCTATGCCAGAGCCTTCTCCTTCCTCATGATGTGCTCCCAATTTGAGTGCCGCAATCTGTAAGTCTTTCTCTTCCACGGTTCGGGTGAGTTTCGCGATCGCTTCATTCATCTGCGCCAGCTGCTCTTCAATCGAAGTCGCTCCAGTGGTCATGACCTGCATGGCTGTGCTGCTGTTAGAGTCAGCGTCGGAAAGCAGGGACTCAGAGTACTTTTTCGGACTCTCCTCCCTCGGTGCCCTTAGCGAGGCTAGGGTGATCACAGGCTCATGCCTCGGGTTTCCTTGTTCCTTTGGCAGAGTTGGTATAGGGGTGGAAGAGGCGGCAGAAAGAGCTTTTGCCTTGCTTCGGGTTGTGATGCCTGAAACCTCACCACCTGCAATGAGGATGTTCTTGTTCTTTGCTTTGATTGCGGGAACAGATTGATCCTTTCTTGATGCCATTGCTTTTGGAGTATGCTTTGATTTTCTTTGAACGGAGAAAGAGATGAGAGGTAGAGATAATCCCACCGGGCGTGCCAAATTTGTGAACACGAAAATTTCCTGAAACAGAAAGAGACAAGAAACAGCGTGTACAAAGTAATATTTGTATTTTTGATTTGTTTTTGGGTTACAATCTCTTTTAACTTGATCCTCTGATTCGATCTCCGTAAGGTGTTGATTTGGTGGATTGGTTGTTGATCCGAAGGGCCGTCGGGGCTTGATCTTTGGATGAACAGTTCTTCAAGGGCCTTTGGAGGGCTTGATCTTGATGAACGAGGATGTGTGGATTTGTTGAACGGATCTTCAAAGGGCTTTTGGGCTTGATCTTTGAAGATGGATGAACGATGAACGATGAACGGATCTTCGAAGGGCTTTTTGGGCTTGATCTTCGAGGATGGATGAACGATGCTTCAAGGGCCGTTGGGGCTTGATCTTGAAGAACGATGAACGGATCTTCGAAGGGCTTTTGGGCTTGATCTTCGAGGATGGATGAACGATGCTTAAAGGGCCGTTGGGGCTTGATTTTGAAGAACGATGAACGGATCTTCGAAGGGCTTTTGGGCTTGATCTTCGAGGATGGATGAGCGGATCTTCAAGGGCTTTTGAGGCTTGATCTTGAAGGTGGAGGATGAACGGATCTTCAAGGGCTTTTGAGGCTTGATCTTGAAGGTGGATGAACGCTTGTTTCAAGGGCCGTCAGGGCTTGATCTTGAAGGCGGATTTGGCGAAGAACGAAGAGAGTTTCCTTGATTCTTCGGGATTTGCTTGAGAGCGTTTGGAGTTTCAGAGCTTCAAGGCTTTTGTGTAATGTGAATTGGTGAATTGAAATGAATGAATTGGCTTCCTATTTATAGAATTCCAAAACTTGATTTTTTGGGTTTTAATAATCAGATGAAATAAGTCACTTCTGCCAGGCGTTGACATGTGTCCTGTTTGATGACTTTTCTGAATTATTTTGATTTTTCGTTGATTCACATGCTATGTATAAAATTTATGTGATACATGAGCGTTGAAATTTTAATTTTTGGTCAACATTTATTTCACGAAATTTCGATGTCTACAAATTGTTCTTTCAAACAGGAGTTGCATATTCTAAACACATTATCCAATTATACGCTTATTTTGGTGGGAATGAGATTCACCAGGATTTGGAGGTAGGTTCTGCATCTTCTACCTTTTCAGTATGTTTCATTTTGCTGTTCTCTTTTCTAATACTTTTATCAATTTCTAGATCGATGCTCATGCTGGTAGTATTAATGATTTGGTGTTCTGCAACCCGGTTATGCAACTTTGTGCCATAACTTGCGGTGATGATAAGGCCATTAAGGTTGGTTTTGAAGAAGTGGTGTTATAGTAGGTCATAGAAAACACGATAAACTTATACACCGATTTGTGTTTTATAGGTGTGGAATGCAACTACAGGGTCAAAGTTGTATACTTTTGAAGGTCATGATGCTCCCGTGCATTCTGTGTGCCCTCATAACAAACAAAATGTCCATGTAAGGACTTCGCTTTATCATTTTTTTAATCCCTTGATTTGTCTCTCTTCATTTGCCTTCTATGAATTATTTACTCTGTTTTGAAATTCAGCTTATGCCTTTGTGTTTCAGTTTTTCTTTTCAACATCAGTAAATGGAAAAATAAAAGCATGGCTATACGACAATATGGGATACCAGGTGGATTACGATGCTCCTGATCACTCAATCACGACAATGGCCTATGGTGCAGATGGTAAAAGGTTGGTATACCACTCCTTTCAAATGTTATTGCGACCTACACCTATATTCCGGGCAACAAGAAAATTCAATCTTTACATTAAACTCAATGCAGGCTCTTTTCATGCGGGACAAGTAAAGATGGAGAATCTCATGTTGTTGAATGGAATGAAAATGATGGTGTAATAAAGAGGAATTACATAGGATTTCAAAAACCATCTTTGGGTGTTGTTCAGTTTGATACAAGCAAGAATAAGTATTTAGCTGTTGGCGATGACTATGCAATCAAAGTTTGGGATATGGATAAATCAATATTTTGACTACTGTTGATGCTGAAGGCAGTCTACCAGTAAGTTTCCTTTAAAACTATGAATAACGAGTGGTAACTATATTCTAACGAAAATGCTATAATGCACAAGAGATTGCTTTATTTTTTAGGAAACTTGGATTCGCAAAGGATACCACAATCCATTTGACCGAATCGAAATGGGACAGCAGTCTTGATGATCTGAAAGACATCTTCTTGAAAACGTATATCAAGGTGCACACATCTGTTATGCCTTGAATTTTTTACAATGTTTCAATTTCTTTCCGAAACCCATATCATTGCAATGCTATTTCAGATGTAGATTTTGTACATAATGAGTCTGGAATTCATTGCAGGATGGCATCATCCCAGCAGACAAGAAGTCAAAGTATCTGGATTCCGAATTAGTTATAGAAAGCTGCTTGGAACCCCTACTGGTGCATTTCTAGATCTGTTCTCTACTGTTCGAGAAAGCTGCTTCACTGCTTAAGAAAAGAGCAAGAGATAATGTGCACGAAAAGTCCTGAAATCAGATACATATCAAACCAGGATGGACTCCTGCAGTTTGATAATTGTAGTATTTCATACTCTTTTTCTAAGGGGGTTGCAGCACAAAACTTTATGATTATGCAAGAGATACTGATATTGCTAATCACATGTTGTTTTTGTTTTTTTGTTTTTTTTTTTTTTTTTGTGATTTTTATGTGGTGTTTATATGTGCAGGCGACAGTCGCCTTGAGGTTGGTCTCAAACGGTTTCTCATCAACTCATCTACCGAATCCACAAAACCGACTGCAGCTTCATTGACTGAATGAACTGGTGCCTATACTGCCTGCTTGGACTTTTTCTTCATGGATCTGGTGAGTGATTTCTTCAGCAAATCCTAAATTTTTCTTGGATGATCTGGGTGTACGTGCATGTGTGGAAATAATAAATGTTAAATTTTGAATGTATATTTGGTTGAAAGATTGATTTGTATTGAATTGAAATGATATATTGATGTGTTGTTAAGAATACAAGATAAAGCCTCTCTTATAGAGAAGCTGAGAAGGAGGCAAAGACGCAACAAGCAATCAGTCGTGCCTTCAATCACTCCAAATTTAAGGAGAGAAAGTAGCCGAAAGTGGAAAGGAAAAATAAGGAAAAAAAGTGGGGTATGGTGGAGATGATGGTGTCCACGAAAAGCAAATAGTGATGAATATAATTATTAATAATAAATGTATTTGGCTTCTTCTATATGTGTTCTCTTAATGGACATTATTTTTTGTATGTCAGAATTTCAATGTATACAGAAGGAACAACCCTTGGAAGTGGAACTCCCTCCAAGGCCTCCCCAGAAGAGAACGTGGAGGGGTCTATTGCATGTAAACATCTGCTTCAAATTTCTACGTTTCATTAATTTTTTATGATTTTGTAGTATTCTTCGTATCATTTGCAATTGATTTTGGTTTTTTTTGTGCATTTTTTAAGTGAATTTGGTTGTGAGTTTGGATTTTTGTCTATAATTTTTTGGGCAATTTCATTTTTTGCATTCTGATGTTTGTTTATAAAATTTTGGGCCATTTTAATTTCTTCGTTCTGTATTTATTTGCCAAAGGATTGACCAATGATATTCTATATTTATAACTATAATTTGGATTTTGAAATGGTTTTCTGTGCAAGTTTAAATTTGGGTAACAACCACAAATCTTCATTACTTCTCAATTTTTGTCCATTGCAGCTTCCAATTAGTTTAAAGCCATGTTTATGGAAGACAAAACGAGCTCCCAACTATGAAACCCAATAAAGGTAGTAATCTTCTCTTTTTTTGTCGACTTATTAGAAAATGATAACCTAACCATTGTTGTTTTCAACTTATTTGCTTACAGTGTGAAGTACTTGTTAGCCTTTGTTGTGGCCATAATTGATACACATTTCAATTCATTATCTGTGAGTGGTGTCTCAGTCTTTCTCCATATTTCACACTCAATTGTTAATGGGAATTCAATATGCTGCCTTTATACGCCTGCAAAACTGTCTTATACATAATATCTCATTAGGATCCTGTTTTAGTTTCTTTGGACCACATTTTCTATTAGCTAAACCACAAACTCAAGCTAAGAACTGTCTTATACATAATATCTCATCAGGATCCTGTTTTAGTTTCTTTGGACCACATTTTCTATTAGCTAAACCTCAAACTCAAGCTAAGTGTTGAAATTTGTATCTAAATTGTTTAAAATTTTGTTCTGATCTTCTGTTAATGTTTTGTGTACTCTTAAGGTTAAATACGTGGCATCCATCTACTCTTATATTTTAGGTATTTTAAGAATGACCTTTCCTGCTTTTTTACGATTTTGTATCATATGGTATGAAATATTACTTTCTCTTCTGTGTTCCAAATGATTTTACATTGCTTGGTAAAGGGTTGTTAAAGAATGTGGTCGGGTTTTTCAGATTGTGTTGTACAATTTCATATGTAGAACTAACCATTGTAAAATTCAATCATATTGACACAGGTTTATTCTCAGCATATTTTTGGCTACATATTGGTAAAGGGTTGTTAAAGAATGTGGTCGGGTTTATGTCTCCCTTTGGCTACATATTGACACAGGCTTATTCTCGGCATATTTTTGTTAGGGTAAGTGGTTTGTTGAATTCTGTATTATTATATAATCTTTGGGGCTATTTTAAGTGAAAATGAAATGTTGACATTGATACAGCATACGACACACTTTATTCACACCTATATTCGGTCTTCGTGTTTCCATTGCAACACTCTGCATTTCCCAGCCAATGAATTTTTTAATAAAGATGTAGTTAAAGCAATTACATGCTCTATCAAGTATGTTTTATATGTAGTTGTGGTAGTTTCAAGGAAATGAAATATTTGTGCCGATAATTGGTAGTTTAAATATGTAGTAGAAATAGAGAATAATTATAAATGGAGCACCTAGGATTTTTAACATTGTTTTCTTTTCTATGTAATTTTTCTCATGTTTAACATCTGTAATTTTTCTATGTAATTTTTTGCGAACACAGATCCTCTGCGGATCTGTGCAACCTGAGCCTAGGGATCAATAGATCCGGGCCATTGAAATTTGATCCAACGACTACAATTATTATAACTTTTAGGGGGCCTCCTGTTTGTAGCTGTTGGATCAAATTTCAATAGCCCGAATCTATTGATCCCTAGGCTCAGGTTGCACAGATCCGGAGAGGATCTGTGTCCATTTTTTGCAACTACATCTTTTGTAATCAGCTCAGTTGAATGTATATAAAAGCCAAGCTGCTTATCTTAACTACACCGTTCACTCATCTAAGACTTTTGTTCGTTCATAATTATGTTGAATTTTTTTTCAGGTTAAATGTGTTTTATTCATGTAGTTAAGGTTGGTGCATTCAAGTCCTGTAGCAACGCGGGGGCATTTTACTAGTTCAAGCTAAAACGCATACCATTACATGCAATTCATCCATGACATTTGGATTAAATATAAACATGAGTGAATCATTAATCTAGGTGAAAATCCTTTTGGTAAACTATGTAATCCCTAAGAGAATGATATTTACTTTAGGAGAAATTGCAATCCTCACTCACAAGAAGCATAACCCATTTTAATGTGACGTTCATTCAAAATTGCATCCAATGACTTTTCTAAGCATTCTAATGGTGATCAAGCATCAAGGCACATGTTTAATTCAATGATTGAAAATATCAAAGCAAGCATGTAACAACATTTAAGCAATTAAAAGAGAAATCTACGTATTCATGTTGAGGCTCATGGTCTCACTCTAGCGAAAGGAAATTAGTTACACATACTTGTATTAATACATAAGAAATTATCCATGAAAAATGCAAGAAAGAAGACACCCTTTTTTGGAAGACGAGCTCTCCGTTCCTTTGCTCTCCTCTGCTGCTGACTTCCTCTCATCTGCCTTTTAATGTTCTTCACTTCTTTCCTCTGCCTTTCGTCCGTTTCTCCCTCTGCCTTTTGTTTTTCCTCTCCGTGTCTATTCCTTCTCTTTTGGTCTCTCTTTGTCCAAGCAACTGTAAAGTTGCCTACCAAAACCCAATAATCCCCATTCCCTTTCTTTTCCGCTATCTTTTCTTTCCTCTTTCCACAATGCCGTGTCTTCCCTCCACACTTTTATTTTATTTTTTCTTCTCTTTCTTTCCCACTTCCGTGTGTGCTCCTCCCTTCTGTCCTTTCCTCTGCCTTTTTATTTTTTCTTCACCCGTTTAAGAGTTGTATTATAAAGACAAAGACTTACTATTTGATCCACCACAAGACAAGACTATTCCACCTATAAGTGTTCAATCTTCCAAGAAAAATCATTTCACCAGGAAAATAACGTGGAGCGTGGAATTTAATTCATATGAAAAATAGAGATTCATGTATTTAATTAGCGGACCAAATTATTGAGTAATTCGAATACAGTTTGAGACTTTAAGGTTGGGGTCCCCTATGTCCAATTTGTGCCACTAATACATGGCGAGATGAACGACAATTACTGCTTCTCTATGACGTAGATATTTGGAGATATAAACACTTGAGAGATAAAAACATTTAAAATACTTGCAAGAGAACAAGGTAATTATAAATAAACGGTTCAAGTAAGGTCGTTCTTAACATGGATTATTTTAAACAATTGATGTAAAATTAAATCTTAATTAATTACTTGAAACAAAGTTTTGAAAAAAAAGTTGATATTAAGACCTAAAACATTAAAAAAAAAACGAATTTAATTAAAAATATTAAACAAATCGGCAAAGGTAAAATAAACTAAAATAAATGGTTTTGAAAATCAATTTGTAGGGTTTCGCCCTCACTTTAACAATTCTATGTAATTCTTCCAATTACTTATGAATTTCTTATGCATATTTTGAAGGTTAGGTTTTCCTAGAGTATGTTCTACTTGAACCTCTAACCTAGAACGTATATCAAACATGCAACTTGTTCGAACGTTCGAATCGAATGTGAACATGAAAGACTCAATAAGTGTTATGAAAACCCTTTAAAAAATCATGCAACTCTTAGAGCACTTTCAGCCCAACAAATATCCCTTAAGGGGATAGTTGATTTAATCCCCTTCCCTCCTCTTACACCCAAAAAAAAAAACCCACACTAGCCCGTCCAATTCATTGAGCTCTGGGGCCCAGTTGCTGCTCACCCAGTGGATAATTGATTGGCCCAGCCTTCAGGGTAGTGATGCAAGGCTGATGTCACGGTGACATCGGCCATTATCACTATTATAAAATATTATAAAAGATTAATATTTTTTTAACAAACCATATCATTTACATTGATGGGGATGGGGTAGGCTTAGTCTCACAATGGGCTAGCAATAATGTGGTTCAAATTTGTCTTTGCAAAGAATCAAGCCTAAGTACAAAATTATAAAAAATTAATTAAAAATACCAAAATAATATAAAAAATTATATTTCTTTTCTATAAATACCTAACTATGTTCTTTCACCTTACACCACATTTCAATATTTTCAAATACTTTCAATCAATCTTTTATTTTTGTCCGAAATCAAAAATACTTTTGTAAAAAAATATTAAAATACGAATCGCCTGGGCTATTTAGTTTAGGGGTGGAGATGCACTTGAGGTTCATCAAAGATAGTTAATATTCACTTGAGGGGATTGAATTGCCTATTGCCGAGGCTTTTTAGGGGTGGAAGTGCTCTTAAGACGTGGTATTCGTCCTAAGTGAACTTACCATGATTAACAACAACAAGCCCTCGTCACTTTCAGGGAACCTTCTGACTAAAATTGCACAAATTACTTTTCTAAATATCCTAATGGTCGCGAATCACTAAGAGACTTAATAGTTTAAACACGATGATTAATATTATTATAAATAAATTGAAAGAAACTACATATTTTTGCTAAGACTCGTGACCTCTCCCTAGCAAAAGAAATTAGTTACAAATAATCATAAAACAAAATATTATTAAAAACATCGATAGAAAACACCTTGAAAAAAAGAGTACAAATTCTCAAAGCCTAGCAAATTCTCCTAATTGATCCTCTCTAACCTAATGGCCAAATAGCCTTATTTATACTACTACAAGACAAAAACCTAACTAGAAAATGTCTTAGAATAAAACTAGTAAAAAAAACAAACAAACAAAAAAAAAAACTAGCAAATAAAAGGTTTCCTATTTAAAGTCAAATTCGGACTTCACAGAAAAATAGACGTGGCAGACCAAATCAACTCTGATTTGGTCCAAAAAAGCCTCTTTTGAAAGCTTAAGACATCCCCAACAAATCTTCAGTAGGAACCTTCCTCAAAATTTGCCATCTTGAACTGGGTTATATTGGTGGTGTGGTGCAGTGGTCGCAGTGGTGGTGTGGCGGTGGTAGCGATGGTTGCGGCAGTACCATCGTGCAGTGAAAATGTGAGAACAAAATCCCACATCGGTGAGGGGTCAAACATGCAAGGGCTTATAAGAGAGTAGACAATTCCCCATATTGCCAATTAGCTTTATAGTGGAACCTTAACTTTCACACGTGCTCCACATCACCTAATTTATGTTGTTCATGTCTTAGACTTGAAAATTTGTCACACGTGAGGAGACATGTGAGAATGTGACGATAAAGTTCCACATCGGTGAGGGACCATGTATTAGGCTTGAAAATTTGCCACAGGCGAGGAAATGTGTGAGAATGTGACGACAAAGTTTCACATCTGTGAGGGACCAAACCATGCAAGGACGTATAAGGAGTTGGACTATTTCCCATATTGCCAATTGGTTTTATGGTGGAACCCCCAACTTTCTTCATGTGAGAATGTGAGGACAAAGTCACCAAACCATGCAAGGACTGTAAGAGGTTGGGCTATTCTTTATATTGTCAATTGTTTTACAATAGAATCTCAATTTTCTTCATGGTACGCAATCTTAATTACAGTCAACGACTATTGCGGCGTAAAAATGGCATCTTAATGGATACCACAAGTATGATAGGTCAGATATAAAACTCAGTGGTGGAAAAAAAATGAGAAGCGCCCAATCTTTCAAGAAAAATCATTTCACCAGGAAAATAACTTGAACCTCTAATACGCGGCGAGATGAACAACGTTCACTGCTTCTCTATGATATATGATCATTTCAGGTAAATAATGGCATTTTGCTAGGTCAAATATGCATTTAAATTTTTAAGGTAAAGAACACTCACTACTTCTCTATTCTTAATTTGGAGTTGGGGCTTCGCAAGACTAGGCGCGTTTGACAACGTTTTTAAAGTAACTAAATGTGATTTAAGATTAGCAAAGGAGCTTTTAACAACATTTGACCAAGAAGAAAAAGAAAAAAAAACTAACCGTAGTTGTGAGTTTTTTTTTTTTCAAAAAAAAGCACTACTTAAAGTGCTTTTAAAAAGAAGCACATGAAGCAACTAAAGTGTTTTCCAGGAAAAAGCACCTAGCATTTTTTTTAAAGTTTCCATGTGCTTCGGGCCTAATTAAGCTTATTATCTTAGGAAAATTAATGATAAGGCTTGAAAACTTTGAATATTAACCAAAAACCATGTACTAACTTTATTTAATGGTTAGGACAAAGCCCATATTAAATCAGTCCAATTATAATGGCCCAAACAATAAGTTTCCAGTTTTGCCCCTCACAGTAACTCGCGTACACGCACGCAGAGTTACAGAGAGCAAAGAGCCGTCAAACCCTAAGGTCGCGTCCATGTCTCTCATCGCAATTCGCAGATGAGGAGTTCCAGCATATTCTGCGTGTGTTGAACACCAACGTGGATGGAAAGCAGAAGATCATGTTTCGCCCTTACCTCCATCAAGGGTATCGGTAGACGTTTTGCCAACATCGTCTGCAAGAAGACCGATGTCGACATGAACAAAAGGGCTGGTGAACTATTTGCTACCGAGCTTGACAATCTGATGACTATTGTGGCAAACCCCCACCAGTTCAAGATACGAAGATGGTAAATATTCCCAGGTGGTCTACAAGGATAGAGATTATGGAGTTTCGGTGTTCATCATTTGCAACTTACTCTCTTCATTCCCATTCTTGGTTGCAATCACTCTTATTATCTAGTGAAATTTCGACCGGAGTTTTCGCATTATGTGTATAGAGAGCCTCATGATGGTTGTAGCTTCTATGGTTCCCAATTTCCTAATGGGTATTATAACAAGAGCTGGAATCATGGTAATGAGATACAATCAAATGCTTGATAAGCTTCTTCTTCTCTTTCCCATCATGTATATCCTTCCTGGTGTATCCTCAATTAAATGGTTTGCAGAGCATCCTGATGATGACCTCGGGTTTCTTCCACTTGCTACTAGATCTTCCCAAGCCGTTTTGGATACCAATAGACCACTCCAAGTGGTGGGACTTGGCTGTTATTCCCATGTGGTCTTCGACATTACCGGGGCCTTCGTGTGCGTGGGGTGGGCAGAGATTTGTGGCCTTTGAAGAAGCAACATTGCGGAGGAGGAGAAAGAAGGGAATGACACACGTTACATCAAATTACCAATTTGATTTCAAGTTCATGAATTGTGTTCCTTCTGTCCCTTCCCCCTATGGAAATCTGGAATTCCACTCACACTCAGTCCAAAAGTCAAGTTTTAATTTTTTTTAATTGGCATTTGACAACACTAATCTTGTTCCCTTTGTCGAATTTTAATAGTAATTTGGCCCTTTGGTTAATGTGTAAGGTCTAGTTCCCCAATTTTTATAACATTGTTGCAAGCTGGTTGTCTTAACTTTGCATAAATTAAAGAACTGGAAAAAAAAAAAAGAAGATGGGTTTGGATGTTTAGTGGGATCTACTTATTATTGAACATGTCAAACCAACAAACAAAAAGAAACAAAGAATTCAAAGTCCTGCAAAAAATTGAATCACAATTTTCCATGATCATAATTAAAGGAAATTTTAGTTACATATATATGGGTGTTCTTGTTCTAGGTTTGAGTTGGAGCATGAGATTAGAGAAGAAGCGAAAGAAAAGTAAATAGTCGGTGTTCAACTTTAAGATATAGTCAGTGTTCAGTTTAATAAATAGTGATAGTACAAGTGTTTAGTTTAAGAAATAGTGATATACCCGCGTTCAGTTCTAGAAATAGTTCATGTTCAATTTTAAAAAAAATTGTGGTAGTATCAATGTTTAATTTAAGAAATAGTCAATATTCAATTTAAGAAATAGTCATTCAGTTTACGAAATAGTTAATATTCAGTTTACGAAATAGTCAATATTCAATTTATGAAATAGTAATAGTACCAGTGTTCAATTTAAGAAACAATGATAATATCAGTGTTCAGTTTAAGAAATAGTGATAGTATCATTGTTCAGTTTAAGAAATAGCGATCGTATCAGTGTTCATTTATAAATAATGATAGTATCAGTGTTCAGTTTAAGAAATAGTGATAGTATCAACGTTCAGATTAAGAAATAGTTAGTGTTCAGTTTAAGAAATAGTCATCATTAAGTTTAAGAAATAGTCAATGTTCAGTTTAAGAAATAGTGATAGCATCGGTGTTCAGTTTAAGAAATAGTGATGGTATTCGTGTTCAGTTTAATAAATAGTCAGTGTTCAATTTAAGAAATAGTGCTAGTATCAGTATTCAGTTTAAGAAATAATGATAGTATCAGTGTTCAGTTTAAGAAATAGTGATGGTATTCGTGTTCAGTTTAATAAATAGTCAGTGTTCAATTTAAGAAATGGTGCTAGTATCAGTATTCGGTTTAAGAAATAGTGATAGTATCAGTGTTCAGTTTAAGAAATAGTGATAGTATTAGCATTCAAATTAAGAAATAGTTAGTGTTCAATTTAAGAAATAGTCAGTATTCAGTTTAAGAAATGGTCAGCATTCAGTTTAAGAAATAGTGATAGCATCGGTGTTCAGTTTAAGAAATAATGATAGTATTCGCGTTCAGTTTAATAAATAGACGGTCCTTTTTTATGCACAATCGTCGTTGAAATTTAACTCGGAACAAGATCCATCAATTATATTAGATAATATGTAAGTATCACTATTTCTTAATTATAATACTATCCCCTCAAAACGTATGTTACTGACTTTGGGTTTCCAAATCCAAGTTATATAAACCTCCAACATATTTGGATAGTGGTTCCTCGTAGCGAGGCACACTCAGAGAGAAGTGGTTCTGCAATGGATATAATCTCCTGATGATTAACCCCAGATGCTGCAAGAACTATACGAGGGGCAGTATAATTTTCCTGAGATTCCCATGTCAGCAACCAGTCAGTAGCCACACCAGATCGGACATTAATAGGAAATAAGGATAGAACAATGTTAAAAAATAAAGTAAACAAGAAAACCAAGTTATTTGAATAAATAAGAACTACACAGTATGCAATATTGAATTTTAGGTAAGGGATAGTTTGCAAGAGTACACAGTATTAATAGGTTTCAAGATCTTACAGCAATGAACTGCTCCAAGATGCTGCCATTCAATCTGTTCAGTCATGTAAATAAATAAAAAAGATGGTTTGGATGTCTCTGATCAATTAAACACAGTACATTAGTCGGAAAAATGGATATAGGTACATGCAAACAAGCAGCAGGCGCTCTGAAAGTAGCAAAACCAGAGGAAGAGAGAAACAAACTCAAAAACAACCTTTGTGAAAATCAGACCGATGTTGCTCTAAATCCCAAAAACAACAAAAAATTAGAAAACCAACGAATACAAACAAATTAGCAACCACAAATAGAGCCAAAGAACGTACCACAGAGGGGGACGAGGTTGAGGTAGGCACTGATGCCCATCTTCTCCGCATGGATCCTGACAAACATTTTCATCATCGTGTTCTTCCCCTTCAGAATGACGGAGTCTCCGCGTAGCCTCTCGCGGATGTTCTGGAGTTGCTTGGAGCTGACGTTGTCGGCGGCGACAAGGAGGACTTGGCCATACCCGTTGAGGAGCGAGCAGAGCTTGGAATCATAGGCGATCTTCTAGTAGGCCTTGGAGGGTTTTCTACTATTAGGGGTACTTTTGAAAACTTAATTTTATCCATGTTGAGCTCTGTAATCCAGCCCATGTAGAATTTGAAAGCTCTGTCCTTATGGTTAATTTTGAGGTGCTTTTGGTTAAAGAAAACTATAGGATGGTTTTTGGTTAAGAAATTCTGGATCCAAGCCCTTTTCATTAAAGCTCCCTATTATCTTTGTTGCTATCATCTCCCCAATCTTGAATTCTCTTTAGTAGATCCAATGAGCAGAGGTCGTCGTTAGTGGTTTCTTTAGTGGAAAATCTCTATTCGACGTCTTGAAGGGGTTGGAAATATTGCATTGTGCGGTTATGCATGTTCGCCAAATTCTCAGTCGGGATCTTGGAGGACCCCTCGACTTCTAATGTGCGGTTATGGGTTGTTTTCTAATGTTGCAAAAGCTGCTTTTCCATCTAATCAAGCATAATTTTTTAAATGCAGAGACTCAAGATCCTGTTATATATACGAAGACAGAAAAACATTGAGCTGCAGCAAGCCTTCTAACACAATGGCTCATGGCTTCCTTCTCTTAATCCTCTTATTCACGTCCATTATATCTACAAATATCCATGCGTGCAACCAAAATGAACTTAGCTCTCTCTTGTCCTTCAACCTCACTCTATCCTCTCCTCCTTTAAATTGGACTTCCGTTAACTGCTGTAGTTGGGAAGGAATCACTTGTAATCCGGAAAGTCGGGTCACCCATTTGCTCTTACCATCGCAAGGGCTCGACGGAGTTATTTTTACCTCGTCATCATCACTTGGAAACCTCACACATCTCACCCACTTGAATCTCTCCCACAATTCACTTCACGGTTCACTTGAAAATAAACTCTTTGAGTCCTTGAATCACCTTGAGATTCTTGATTTGAGCCATAACCTTCTTTCAGGAGAGCTACCTTTGTCTCTAACATCTAGCAACATCCGGACACTCGATTTGTCAAGCAATCGCTTCCATGGTCTAATTCCGTCTTCGTTCTTCATGCATGCTTGGAATTTGACAAGTTTCAACGTCAGCAACAATGCCTTCTCCAGGTACATCCCATCCTCTATATGTCTCCATTCTAACCCCTTGATAAGAGTGTTGGATTTTTCCTCAAACCAATTCAATGGCAACATTCACCGCGGTTTTGGGAGGTGTTCCAAGCTGCAGATTTTTCGTGCCGGTCACAATAATCTCTCAGGGCTACTTCCGGAAGATATCTACAATGCTACCAAACTCGAAGAAGTTGCGGTACCTATGAATTCACTGTATGGAGGCATTAGTGATAAAATTGTCAACCTCACCAACCTCGCAATCCTTGACCTCTCCTTCAATCAACTGAGCGGAGTGCTCCCTCTCTGTTTGGGGAAGCTCTCTAGGTTAAAAATCATAACCCTCGATTTCAACGACCTACAAGGTCTGTTGCCCCAATCTTTGATGAATTGCACAAACCTTATAGAACTACGTTTGGTACAAAATAACCTGGAAGGAGACATTACCAAGCTTAATTTCTCCAAACTTGTTCAACTTACTAAACTTGACCTGTATAGGAACAACTTCACCGGTAAGTTGCCAACAAGCCTTTACTCATGTAGATCCCTGAAGGCAATTCGATTAAGTTCGAACAATCTAGAGGGGCAAATACAATCTGAGATTCTTTCGTTGAACTCTCTGTCCTTCCTCTCTCTCAGTTACATTCGATTGGAAAATGTCACAGGGGCAATGAAGATATTGATGCATTGCAAAAGTCTTCGAACACTCATGCTTACGAATGCCTTTACCGGTGAAGGAATGCCATCTGACGATGACATGGTTGGTTTTGATGGATTCCGAGATCTCCGAATTTTGGGCTTGGCGTCTTGTGATCTCACCGGTCAAATACCTGTATGGTTAGCAAAGCTAAAGAGTCTAGAGATCTTGGCTCTGCAAGGTAACAAAATCATAGCGACAATTCCTAGCTGGTTGGGGACTGACCTACCAAGGCTTTTTAATATAGCTTTTCGAAGAAACCTTATTTCAGGTGAATTTCTGAAAGAACTTTGTAGACTACCGGCGTTGGTACATAAATCTATTGCAGCTCAAGCAGACCCATATGATCTCGAATTGCCAATCTACAGTTTCAACACGGCCGGGGGACTAGTTGCCTATGGCTCGCGCTTGTCTAGCTTTCCTCCATTGATAGATCTTTCTTCCAACAACATCACCGGTAGTATACCGTCTGAGATCGGCCAACTGCAGCTTCTCCAAGTGTTGCGTCTAGACGACAACAACTTCTCCGGCAACATTCTAGACCAAATGTCTAACTTCAAGAACTTAGAGGCTTTGAATCTCTCCAAGAATCACTTGTCCGGAAAAATCCCATCGTCTCTGGCGAGCCTTAATTTCTTGGCTACCTTTAATGTCTCGTACAATAATCTCGAAGGACCAATCCCAACAAGCACTCAGCTCCAAAGCCTTGAAGCTTCTGCATTTGAGGGGAATCCAAAACTTTGCGGTGCACCACTTCCAAACGAGTGTCGCATTGATGCGCATGATAAGAATAACCGAGATGATGAGGACGATGGGCATCAACTACCGTGGTTCTATATTTCTGCTGCGTTGGGGTTTATTTTCGGATTCTGGGGAGTATGTGGTTCTTTGATCGTAAAGAAGACATGGAGATATGCGTACTTTCGGTTCACAGACAATGTACAGGATAGGCTCTATGTCATGTTAGCAATGCGCATGAATAGGATGAAACGATGGCTTAGTTAAATAGAGTTATTTGTTTTTTCTCGGTTTCATTTGAGGGTTTCGAATATGAACCTCTGTTATGTATTTTATTTTATAATAAACGTCCCTACGCTATCGAAGTTATTGCTTTGTAAATGACTCGCAAATCGTAATTCGCAAATCCCTCTCGTATCCCTCCCACATCTCCAATCCCCTCTAAATTGGTCTCGATTCCTTGAGACTTGGAAATCCCTCACCCCAAACATAGCCAAAAGAAGTCAAAATTTTGATTCAGGGACCAAACTGAGAATCGGGTTACCAAATTGACAATGTAACAATGTCATTTTTCTAGCAAAATAACATCACCACCAAAATATGCAAAAACAACGTGAGAGCATAGCATGCAAAAACAATCTACGAACTAATAGCAACACATAATCTTCAGAAACGACTGCAAATTAACATGTTACATTTAACAAGGATCCCCATGCAGTCTGCTCTCTGTCACTATGTGCACTACCTGAAAGGACTTATGACTTAAATGAATCAATTGCTATAAATAATTTGCTTTCTTTGAAATTCAACCTGAAGAAACAAGCATATCCGTACCTCCATAATCTTTGTTCTTAACATCCAAGTAGGAATCAGGAAGTACCCAACGGCCTCCAGGCAACTCTGCAAGAATTTTACAAATATACACACGTATATGAGAACCCAGACACAAGAAAATAATAAAATCCCAACTTAGAAGCAGAATCACCTTTGATTTTGAGTGAAACCTCTTCGGATACAAGCGCCCCAAACACATAATAGCACCTAGTTGAAACTGAGAAGATCTTCATTCTTGCTTCTTCCTCACTGCAGTTCACCCGAATGCATACAAGCAATGTAAACTTGGTTATATAATTTTCATTACATAATATAAATCACAGGAAACACAAACAATAGGAATACACAACAATCCTATGTGCTTTTTGAAATGTGAAAGCCATGAATCTTACAAAAACTTTAGTCTGTAAAAAAAGTGATCAAGACAAAGCTATAAGAAACATGATTAAGACCATACTATTTAAGCGATCATTAAGACCCTGCCACAAAGTGGGGTTATAGTTTAGATTTTGAATATCAAAAGCCTACAAAAAAAAGTTAATGAGTTTTGCTTTTGTTAGAACTTCAAAACATATAACCCAATATTAAGAATTGCACCCCCAAATTTCGGCTGAAATATACCTACGATGCAAGGAATGAAATTTGTCTTTGATGAATATCACACCCCAGGATTGAAGATAAAAATAATCATATCTCAACCTGTAATTGGGTAAGAGGGAAAAAAAAACAATCAGAATACATAAAAAGTACACCAAAGAAAACCCCACAATATTAACAATGAATAAAGGAACTAATGGATAAACACATCATAGTCATAAGAGACCATAGGGAAACCCACAACTGTTGCAGTGAGGGTTAAAAACCAATGAAACGTAACCAATCTTTTTCACCAAAAAGAAAGCTTGATATAACCTCGCCAGCATAATTTTACTGCACAGAAGTCGTAAACTCAATGCGGTAACCTATGTGCACTTGCAAGACACATATAACAGCAGCAAGTCCCCATCTTGAGAGCTCCATACAAACAAAGTCATATCAATTATCAACTAAAGAAAGATCAACAACCCCCATGCATGCATGCATTCTCAAAGTAAAAAAAACAAAAATCCGGTTATTGTAAAAAACAAACTATACTTTATGGTAAAAAAAAACTACAGAGCACATCAATTCCCGACAGAATACAGAAAACTAGTCTAATTCAGTCACTTTGGCTACCATAACTCGGAAATGACCTACATCTTAAAAGGTGCAGATGAAGAGGCGATAAAAGAACAGCTAATACAATCATCAAACCACAGCATATAGTCTGCAATTACCAGAACCATACAAAGCATCTGCGCCAACAAGCGGTCATACACCTGAATCAAACATCAACCAATAACTCAATCCATCTTCAACTGAACCATAAGTACACAAACACATCAATGCAATAAACACACAAACAGATCAAATCAATGACCCCACAAAACATATTTCATACAACTTGAAATAAAAATCAAAACGAATCACAGGGCAAAGTGATAGCTCATGTACCTTTAACACTAACATACAAAATCAAAACATCCTTGCTACCTTACCAAAATATTAGAAATTACTCACAACTAGAGGACAATAAAATGATAAGATAATTCAAAAGTGACAAAAAAAACAAATAGTACAACTGTATCAAAGTTTAGAAGATGAATTCATCATTGCTATACTTTATTGAGCATAAAAATAAATAAATAAAACTAACAATCAATAGTTGACTTACATCAATAGTATACTGGAATGTAGAAATTTTTTGACGGTTTCATTGGTATCTCGAGCTAAACTTCGTACCAAGTAAACAGTAAATATTTCCTCAAATAAATGTATGATATGAGAAGAGGCAATCCCATGCATGATTTTTTTGTTTTTAGGAGAAGAAAAGGACATCACATACATGATCCCACTACTTCATTAACCCTCCAAATCAATTGGTACAAAAGCTCTACATACACATTATTAACCACAATTCCTAAAGCCAAGCCGCCAAAATTTATATCACCCTTCAAATATTAAACTACAAAGATATGAATGCTTTGTACCTTTCACATCTGAAGTCTTTTGATTTTTATTTAACATGCATACACCATTCAAGACACTCAAAGAATGAAAAGCAGCCATGTTCTAAAAATATGGCAAAGAGAGAGGAACTTGGAAATTTTCTATGAGGCACAACTTGTTACGCAAACATCTTGGGCTGAGGCGCACCTATTCCCAGGGCAGCCTATATTCGTTAAGACTCATAAAAATTCTGGTAAAAATATGACCCATCCGAAAACGATGTCTGTTCGCCTGGGATTATAAAACCCCAACTGAAATTTTCTTTTAAAAAAATTAAAACCCAACACCAAAACAAATAAATAAATGGCTTCTCTAAGGTGGGTTTCTAGTGTTTACTACAACAACATAGTGGCCTCGAATCTTGGGTTTTGTTAAGTTTTATGCTATGACGCTCCTCTAAATGAACAATAAGTTTATAAAGGTTCAAATCAAGCATCATTAAATGAAGTTTACACAATGCAGTCACTAGAGCAACCACTAACCTCCAATAACAAATAAACAGCTCTGTGTAGAAAATAGCGATTAGCTCAAGTATATATTCTTATATATACATATACATGGTTCTGTATCATAGATATATTTAAATATTTTTAGTAATAATATTCATGTCTCAAAGCTTACACTCGATTTACAAGACAGAGAAAGCCCTATACTTTTTTGCGTATTAAAACACTCGATGAAACCCACACACTAAAATCTGACTATGCGCAAAGCTCATCAGCCATGTAAGGTCACTCACTATACCTCCTATGGCATGTTTACTTGATTGGATTTGGAAAAGTGATGAATAGGAATGAATCTGGTTGTATAAGTATGGAATACACTACCCTCATGTGATATCTGATTTTACTGTAAGACCCACTACTTGTTTTATTCCATATGTCTTAGGCTCTTAGCAAACACAGAAAACATCACGTATTGGAATGATACCCACACATTACATAACCATTTCTACTAATGTCATTAGTGTTGCACTCTATCACTTGAAGTTATGATAAGTTGCTCACTCAATCCCATCAAATTCCCAACAAGAAACTATACACAAATACATAAAATAGAATAAAAGTCCCAAAAAAAGACATTTGAATTCCTTCTCAAGCATTAAGTTTCCACCCACATTGATCAAAGGGAAAAAATGCACACAATTCCATCCGCACTCACCAAACAAAAAGGCTTCACTTTGTAAACTGGAGAAGCATCTTGTAATGATTAAAGATTCTAATATACATACAACTCCACCATTAAGGGCTAAAAAAGTAGCACTTAACACATAATTCAAATTTCAAGTAATATAAATTTCATCGGTTAAGAGAAAATAGAAAACACTAAAATTCATTTGGAAACTCAATTGCTTAAGTTCTTCACTAAATATGACGCGACATCATAAATTATAATGAAATATCCACATCTACTATTTTTGCTAAAATTAAAACTTTGGACTTTTGGAGGCAACACAAAAAGTACTGTTAAATCATTTCATTGAAAATAAAAAAAACAAGAGAAATACTACAGCAAAGGGAAAACATCTTTGTCTTATGTAAAAGTGAGATGCTTGGTCGCCTCTCAATGAACGAAAGCAAAGAGAATTCACGCAGACGCATGAACAAAGACGTCCTAGGCACACATGTAAACCAAAGGAAAAAACAAATGCAATACACAATTAGTCTAAGGAACAAATTTTGTAAAGAAAGAATCAAACCAAGAAGCCGCAACCATACACAAGTATTCTAACCAGGCACCAAGAAATTCAACCAACACCACCAAGCTATACACATAATAGCAAAGGATAAAATAATGAAAATACCTCAGAAATAAGGTGGCACATTTGGGTACATGCCACCTTGCGGAACCCTTGGATGGGGGGATGTCCCAGCTTGCTGGCGGTGCTGATTCTGATATGCCGACAGGCCGTAGTGCCCGCCCTCTGGATACCTCCCAGATGGTAAGTTACCCCCTTATCAAACACAATTTCTAAGTTACCCCCTTATCACAGCGAACAAACCACCACCTTGTCCGCGCCAAGAATCCAACCCACCCCAATCCCCGACCGGCGAATTTGTCAGCGACACCCCATCTGTTCTCCCTCTTCCTATTTTTCTTTCCCATTTTTCCTCGATTTCTCTACTCATACTTCCACATGGAAACCGAAGGTTGTTCGGCGGCAACTCAACCTCAAATCGGTGTGTCCAACCCCGATCTAATTGTGCTGAAGTGGTCGGCCTTCCTGTGTTCTTATCTTTTATGTCGTGCTCTGTGGGTGGCTGAGTCCCCGAAGTACATACTAACATGGCACATAATTTCACAAAAAATTGACTTCTATGTAGCGCCGAGTCCAAGGCAAAGACGCGTTCTTCGCTCGGACGTGTTTGGGACGGCGTTTGAAATGGAAACGATTGAGGGAGAAAATTTTTATTTCATGGGTAGAAAGCATAGCAGAGGCGGCTAAGAAAGGTGGGAGTGGGCAGAAAGAGCTGTGCTGGGATAGCTCTGAGAAAATAAAACAAGAATTACATGTCCAACAGCTTCAGCACGGTGCAGAAAAGAAATAAGCAAAGACAAAGGAGATGTCAAATAAAAGAGCAAAGAAAGAAGTACAAGCTAAAGTAAAAACGGTGGCAAGGCTTGATTGTTAGCGCAGCGAATGAGAAACGAGGGGAGTGTTCTTAAGTTTCTGCATTCCTTATTTGTTTACAAGGTTTCATGCCAAATGGCCTATAATACAACGAAGCGTTCATCGACCTCAAGTGCAATCTTTGTTAAAGATGAATACCAGCCATTAAGATCAGTCGGTACAAGGGAACTAAGTTGTTATAGATCAAATATGCATGGAATTTTTCTACAAGATTCTAGCAAGCAATTCCGAAGCTGGTCGGTGCATGCCTGATCGTGCTAGATAATTCTAGCAAGATATTATGTCGGTTGCAAGCTAGAAAGTATAGATTGCAACTAGAACATACTAGAACATGTATTGAATTAGTGGATGGGATCAGCCATAGCACCGACTTAATAATGTCGATTAGGATAATCTTTAATCTCTAATCTCTAATATTAAAAAGTCCAAAGACTACTTTAGTGTCTTAAGGTTTCACCAAAAAGTTTTGGATTAAAACACCCCTAAAACAAAAAAAAAATCTATAACTTATAGAATTTGATACAGATAAAAGCGCAAGGGCAATTTTGTCAGAAAAATTAAAATTTGTTAATAAAAGATAATAAAGACAGAAAAAGGGGAACGTGCTGATCAAACTCCGCCTCCATTTTAGGAGAGAGATAATAAGAAAATAAAAAACCAACGTGGGAGGAGGGGTAGATAAAAAGTCGGATAATTATCTTCCTATTTTAAAAAATAAGAGATAATTATCCGCTCCGACCCATTTGTTCAAAATTTCAGCCATGTCCAAGACTTCTGAAGCTTCGCAGAGGAGTACGTCGAGGCCGCGCTAGGGTAGCAAGCAAGCCCTTCGACCTACCGCCGCAGTCGTGGAGGATCAGTGCCATTGTCGCCCGAGAAGCCGTCGTCGAGGCTGTGGTGAGGCCCAGGACAGGGTTGAAGGGTTGAAGGAGAGAGATAGAGAAATGAGAAGAGGGAAGGGGAAATGTGGGTGCAGTGGTGAGCCCATCATGTCGAAGAGGTTCCGGTACTGGACGCCGGTGGTGAGGTTGTCTCGGAATCCGAATGGGTGCTCCTAAAACAGGGGAAACTCGATCGGGATCTCGCCTCTCTTCTTGATCAAGAACGAGGAATTGGTGTCGCGAAGGAACTTGAGGATGGGCCTGATGACAGTGTCGACGACCGATTCTTGGAACTGGGCATTGGAAGGCGGGAACGCCGTGGTAATGACGTTGATGAAGGAGAAAGTGGTGGCGATGGGGTTGGATTGGAAGGTGGCGCAAGATAGCGAGAGCTCTCTGAAGGAGGCGCACGATATCCAGTCCCAGATTAAGAGTGCTATGCGGTCATGCTTCCCTTACTTCAAAGAACTATCCGAGTAATCTCTCTCTCTCTTCTCACTGAATTTGTGTGCTTTTCATGAATTTATTTTCAAATATTAGTTGTGATTTTTCTTTTCTTTTCTTTTTATGCTAGAATGTGTGGTATAAATTCATGCTGGATTGATTTGTACTCAAAGTTTGTAACCACTTTCTAAGACCCAAAACATGCGACAAAACCTCATATTCTTTGTCCAAATTCACTTTCAGAATTCTGGGTTGAATATTTTCCTCTGTTTTCTTTGGATTTCCTGCTTCAGTTTTGATCCAGGATGACTATCCTCATTAACACAGATCGTATGAAAAATTAGTGGTTGAGAGGGTAATAATCAGTGGTTGAGCGTCTGAAAACTTTGAGCCACAAGCACAAGCATGGACTTCCATAATGATGTTGGTTTCTCTGAGGTTTCCCTTAATGATGTTGTTGGAATACAAGACGATTACTTTTTCAATCAAAAGAGAAGAAATACTGCTTCTTAGATTATATGTATTTGTTTAAGCAGCAAGTTGATAAGGGTTTTTTTTGTACCGGTCGGAACTAACGCAGGGGACATAAGTTTGTGGGAAGTTAGTTCTAGGGAGAAATTGGTGTCGAGAAGTTTTCAGGTATGGGATGTCGGAGCGAGTTCAATGATGCTGAAGGTACGTTCCCTTATCAACCGAGTCATTATACAGACGACATTTACATTTAATGTCACTGGAATCATCTTAACCTATTTGATTCTAATGACACTCAGGCAACTCTGATCAAGGATCCATGTGTCTCAGTAAAGCGTATATTATGGAGCCCTGATGGTAATCTATTTGATAAGTTCTCAATTTGGTAAGCTTGAATACGATCCACGGTAGCTTTTTCTAGAAAACTTTAAGGGCAATTGTTCTTTCAAACAGGAGTTGCATATTCTAAACACATTATCCAATTATACGCTTATTTTGGTGGGAATGAGATTCACCAGGATTTGGAGGTAGGTTCTGCATCGTCTACCTTTTCAGTATGTTTCATTTTGCTGTTCTCTTTTCTAATACTTTTATCAATTTCTAGATCGATGCTCATGCTGGTAGTATGTTTTACCTTTTCAGTATGTTTTATAGGTGTGGAATGCAACTACTGGGTCAAAGTTGTACACTTTTGAAGGTCATGATGCTCCCGTGCATTCTGTGTGCCCTCATAACAAACAAAATGTCCATGTAAGGACTTCGCTTTATCATTTTTTTAATCCCTTGATTTGTCTCTCTTCATTTGCCTTCTATGAATTATTTACTATGTTTTGAAATTCAGCTTATGCCTTTGTGTTTCAGTTTTTCTTTTCAACATCAGCAAATGGAAAAATAAAAGCATGGCTATACGACAATATGGGATACCGGGTGGATTACGATGCTCCTGATCACTCAATCACGACAATGGCCTATGGTGCAGATGGTAAAAGGTTGGTATACCACTCCTTTCATATGTTATTGCGACCTACACCTATATTCCAGGCAACAAGAAAATTCAATCTTTACATTAAACTCAATGCAGGCTCTTTTCATGCGGGACAAGCAAAGATGGAGAATCTCATGTTGTTGAATGGAATGAAAATGATGGTGTAATAAAGAGGAATTACGTAGGATTTCAAAAACCATCTTCGGGTGTTGTTCAGTTTGATACAAGCAAGAATAAGTATTTAGCTGTTGGCGATGACTATGCAATCAAAGTTTGGGATATGGATAAAATAAATATTTTGACTACTGTTGATGCTGAAGGCGGTCTACCAGTAAGTTTTCTTTAAAATTATGAATAACGAGTAGTAACTATATTCTAACGAAGTTGCTATAATGCACAAGAGATTGCTTTATTTTTTAGGAAACTTGGATTCGCAAAGGATACCACAATCTATTTGACCGAATCGAAATGGGACAGCAGTCTTGATGATCTGAAAGACATCTTCTCGAAAAAGTATATCAAGGTGCACACATCTGTTATGCCTTGAATTTTTTACTATGTTTCAATTTCTTTCCGAGACCCATATCATTGCAATGCTATTTCAGATGTAGATTTTGTACACAATGAGTCTGGAATTCATTGCAGGATGGCAACATCCCAGCAGACAAGAAGTCAAAGTACCTGGATTCCGAATTAGTTATAGAAAGCTGCTTGGAACCCCTACTGGTGCATTTCTAGATCTGTTCTCTACTGTTCGAGAAAGCTGCTTCACTGCTTAAGAAAAGAGCAAGAGATAATGTGCACGAAATGTCCTGAAATCAGATACATATCAAACCAGGATGGACTCCTGCAGTTTGATAATTGTAGTATTTCATACTCTTTTTCTAAGGGGGTTGCAGCACAAAACTTTATGATTATGCAAGAGATACTGATATTGCTAATCACATGTTTTTGTTTTTTTTTGTTTTTTGTTTTTTTTTTGTGATTTTTATGTGGTGTTTATATGTGCAGGCGACAGTCGCCTTGAGGTTGGTCTCAAAACGGTTTCTCATCAACTGATCTACCGAATCACAAAACCGACTGCAGCTTCATTGATTGAATGAACTGGTGCCTATACTGCCTGCTTGGACTTTTTCTTCATGGATCTGGTGAGTGATTTCTTCAGCAAATCCTAAATTTTTCTTGGATGATCTGGGTGTACGTGCATGTGTGGAAATAATAAATGTTAAATTTTGAATGTATATTAGGTTGAAAGATTGATTTGTATTGAATTGAAATGATATATTGATGTGTTGTTAAGAATACAAGATAAAGCCTCTCTTATAGAGAAGCCGAGAAGGAGGCAAAGATGCAACAAGCAATCAGTCGTGCCTTCAATCACTCCAAATTTAAGGAGAGAAAGTAACCGAAAGTGGAAAGGAAAAATAAGGAAAAAAAGTGGGGTATGGTGGAGATGATGGTGTCCACGGAAAGCAAATAGTGATGAATATAATTATTAATAATAAATGTATTTGGCTTCTTCTATGTGTTCTCTTAATGGACATTATTTTTTGTATATGTCAGAATTTCAATGTATAGAGAACGTGGAGGGGTCTATTGCATGTAAACATCTGCTTCAAATTTCTACGTTTCATTAATTTTTTATGATTTTGTAGTATTCTTCGTATCATTTGCAATTGATTTTGGTTTTTTTTGTGCATTTTTTAAGTGAATTTGGTTGAGTTTGGTTTTTTGTCTATAATTTTTTGGGTAATTTCATTTTTTGCATTATGATGTTTGTTTATAAAATTTTGGGCCATTTTAATTTCTTCGTTCTGTATATATTTGCCAAAGGATTGACCAATGATATTCTGTATTTAGAACTATAATTTGGATTTTGAAATGGTTTTTTGTGCAAGTTTAAATTTGGGTAACAACCACAAATCTTCATTACTTCTCAATTTTTGTCCATTGCAGCTTCAAATTATTTTAAAGCCATGTTTATGGAAGAAAAAACGAGCTCCCAACTATGAAACCCAATAAAGGTAGTAATCTTCTCTTTTTTTGTCGACTTATTAGAAAATGATAACCTAACCGTTGTTTTCAACTTATTTGCTTGCAGTGTGAAGTAGTTGTTAGCCTTTGTTGTGGCCATAATTGATACACATTTCAATTCATTATCTGTGAGTAGTGTCTCAGTCTTTCTCCATATTTCACACTCAATTGTTAATGGGAATTCAATATGCTGCCTTTATACGCCTGCAAAACTGTCTTATACATAATATCTCATTAGGATCCTGTTTTAGTTTCTTTGGACCACATTTTCTATTAGCTAAACCACAAACTCAAGCTAAGAACTGTCTTATACATAATATCTCATCAGGATCCTGTTTTAGTTTCTTTGGACCACATTTTCTATTAGCT
Source organism: Cotoneaster glaucophyllus (assembly GCA_036320875.1). Classification (NCBI taxonomy): domain Eukaryota; kingdom Viridiplantae; phylum Streptophyta; class Magnoliopsida; order Rosales; family Rosaceae; genus Cotoneaster; species Cotoneaster glaucophyllus. The sequence continues at coordinate 26,945,967 of CM070061.1, forward strand.
AAACCACAAACTCAAGCTAAGAACTGTCTTATACATAATATCTCATCAGGATCCTGTTTTAGTTTCTTTGGACCACATTTTCTATTAGCTAAACCTCAAACTCAAGCTAAGTGTTGAAATTTGTATCTAAATTGTTTAAAATTTTGTTCTGATCTTCTGTTAATGTTTTGTGTACTCTTAAGGTTAAATATGTGGCATCCATCTACTCTTATATTTTAGGTATTTTGAGAATGACCTTTCCTGCTTTTTTACGATTTTGTATCATATGGTATGAAATATTACTTTCTCTTCTGTGTTCCAAATGATTTTACATTGCTTGGTAAAGGGTTGTTAAAGAATGTGGTCGGGTTTTTCAGATTGTGTTGTACAATTTCATATGTAGAACTAACCATTGTAAAATTCAATCATATTGACACAGGTTTATTCTCAGCATATTTTTTGCTACATATTGGTAAAGGGTTGTTAAAGAATGTGGTCGGGTTTAATTCTCCCTTTGGCTACATATTGACACAGGTTTATTCTCAGCATATTTTTGTTAGGGTAAGTGGTTTGTTGAATTCTGTATTATTATATAATCTTTGGGGCTATTTTAAGTGAAAATGAAATGTTGACATTGATACAGCATACGACACACTTTAATCACACCTATATTCGGTCTTCATGTTTCCATTGCAACACTCTGCATTTCCCAGCCAATGAATTTTTTAATAAAGATGTAGTTAAAGCAATTACATGCTCTATCAAGTATGTTTTATATGTAGTTGTGGTAGTTTCAAGGAAATGAAATATTTGTGCTGATAATTGGTAGTTTAAATATGTAGTAGAAATAGAGAATAATTATAAATGGAGCACCTAGGATATTTAACATTGTTTTCTTTTCTATGTAATTTTTCTCATGTTTAACATCTGCTTTTGCTTATGCTTTTGATTCAAGTGCTATTTTTATTAGTGTTAATTTTGGGTTGCAGATCCACAAACTAACCCAGTTAATTTTGCTTAGTGTTGATGTATAAGGAGAACTCTCATTGCATCAACTTGAACAAACATTCTTCTACTTAGTTGCTTAGCTGCTGAAACAAGAACGATATACTTTTTATGTATTTTTGTTTAACTGCTAAAACTGGCTGGCTGGCCTACAGGACATATATTTTGTCATCTTAACTTCAAGGGCAATATATGTGCAAAATGCATGTTGCTTACGGAAACAAAGCATTTTTTGCGAACACAGATCCTCTCCGGATCTGTGCAACCTGAGCCTAGGGATCAATAGATCCGGGCCATTGAAATTTGATCCAACGATTACAATTATTATAACTTTTAGGGGGCCTCCTGTTTGTAGCCGTTGGATCAAATTTCAATAGCCCGAATCTATTGATCCCTAGGCTCAGGTTACACAAATCCGGAGAGGATCTGTGTCCATTTTTTGCAACTATATCTTTTGTAATCAGCTCAGTTGAATGTATATAAAAGCCAAGCTGCTTATCTTACCTACACCGTTCACTCATCTAAGCCTTTTGTTCGTTCATGATTATGGTGAATTTTTTTTTCAGGTTAAATGCGTCTTATTCATGTAGTTAAGGTTGGTGCATTCAAGTCCTGTAGCAACGCGGGGGCATTTTACTAGTTCAAGCTAAAACGCATACCACTACATGCAATTCATCCATGACATTTGGATTAAATATAAACATGAGTGATTCATTAATCTTGGTAAAAATCCTTTTGGTAAACTATGTAATCCCTAAGAGAATGATATTTACTTTAGGAGAAATTGCAATCCTCACTCACAAGAAGCATAACCCAATGACTTTTCTAAGCATCCTAATGGTGATCAAGCATCAAAGCACATGTTTAATTCAATGATTGAAAATATCAAAGCAAGCATGTAACAACATTTAAGCAATTAAAAGAGAAATCTACGTATTCATGTTGAGACTCATGGTCTCACTCTAACGAAAGGAAATTAGTTACACATACTTGTATTAATACATAAGAAATTATCCATGAAAAATACAAGAAAGAAGGCACCCTTTTTTAGAAGTCGAGCTCTCCGTTCCTTTGCTCTCCTCTGCTGCTGACTTCCTCTCATCTGCCTTTCAATGTTCTTCACTTCTTTCCTCTGCCTTTCGTCCGTTTCTCCCTCTGCCTTTTGTTTTTCCTCTCCGTGTCTATTCCTTCTCTTTTGGTCTCTCTTTGTCCAAGCAACTGTAAAGTTGCCTACCAAAACCCAATAATCCCCATTCCCTTTCTTTTCCACTATCTTTTCTTTCCTCTTTCCACAATGCCGTGTGTTCCCTCCACACTTTTATTTTATTTTTTCTTCTCTTTCTTTCCCACTTCCGTGTGTGCTCCTCCCTTCTGTCTGTTCCTCTGCCTTTTTATTTTTTCTTCACCCGTTTAAGAATTGTATTATAAAGACAAAGACTTACTATTTGATCCACCACAAGACAAGACTATTCCACCTAAAAGTGTTCACTTTGGTTTGAAATCTTCTTTTCACAACATAATGGTCGTCCTCCATCATTGTCATTGTCCCCAACCTTACCTTTTTGATCAGATAGAACCAAATGCTACATTATTAAAAAGTGCAGATGCAATTATTAATCTCTACTCCAACTAGATTCCACTAGATTTGGCTTTCAGTAACGTTTGAAGCCCATTTCCTGTGAGAGGTCTACGACAGACGTATGCTTGATATGATTATCTTCAACTGAGCTTAGAAATTCCACCATTTAAAGTGCTTTTAAAAAGAAGCACATGAAGCAACTAAAGTGTTTTCCAGGAAAAAGCACTTAGCATTTTTTAAAGTTTCCATGTGCTTCCGGCCTAATTAAGCTTATTATCTTTGTTGCTATCATCTCCCCAATCTTGAATTCTCTTTAGTAGATCCAATGAGCGGAGGTCGTCGTTGGTGGTTTCTTTAGTGGAAAATCTCTATTCGACGTCTTGAAGGGGTTGGAAATATTGCATTGTGCGGTTATGCATGTTCGCCAAATTCTCAGTCGGGATCTTGGAGGACCCCTCGACTTCTAATGTGCGGTTATGGGTTGTTTTCTAATGTTGCAAAAGCTGCTTTTCCATCTAATCAAGCATAATTTTTTAAATGTAGAGACTCAAGATCCTGCTATATATACGAAGACAGAAAAACATTGAGCTGCAGCAAGCCTTCTAACACAATGGCTCATGGCTTCCTTCTCTTAATCCTCTTATTCACGTCCATTATATCTACAAATATCCATGCGTGCAACCAAAATGAACGTAGCTCTCTCTTGTCCTTCAACCTCACTCTATCCTCTCCTCCTTTAAATTGGACTTCCGTTAACTGCTGTAGTTGGGAAGGAATCACTTGTAATCCGGAAAGTCGGGTCACCCATTTGCTCTTACCATCGCAAGGGCTCGACGGAGTTATTTTTACCTCGTCATCGTCACTTGGAAACCTCACACATCTCACCCACTTGAATCTCTCCCACAATTCACTTCACGGTTCACTTGAAAATAAACTCTTCGAGTCCTTGGATTCTCTTGAGATTCTTGATTTGAGCTATAACCTTCTTTCTGGAGAGCTACCTTTGTCTCTAACATCCGGAAACATCCGGACACTCGATTTGTCAAGCAATCGCTTCCATGGTCCAATTCCGTCTTCGTTCTTCATGCTTGCTTGGAATTTGACAAGTTTCAACGTCAGCAACAATGCCTTCTCCAGGTACATCCCATCCTCTATATGTCTCCACTCCAACCCCTTGATTAAAGTGTTGGATTTTTCCTCAAACCAATTCAGTGGCAACATTTACCGCGGTTTTGGGAGGTGTTCTGAGCTGCAGATTTTTCGTGCTGGTCACAATAATCTCTCAGGGCTACTTCTAGAAGATATCTATAATGCTACCAAACTTGAAGAAGTTGCAGTACCTCAAAATTCACTATATGGAGACATTAGTGAGAGAATTGTCAACCTTAGCAACCTCGCAATCCTTGATATCTCTTTCAATCAACTGACCGGAGTACTCCCTCTCCATTTGGGGAAGCTCTCCAAGTTAAAAATCATAACCCTCGATTTCAACCAGCTACAAGGTCCATTGCCCCAATCTTTGATGAATTGCACTAGCCTTGTAGAACTACGTTTGGGAGTAAATAACCTGGAAGGAGACATTACCAAGCTTAATTTCTCCAAACTTGTTCAACTTACTAAAGTTGACCTGTCTATTAACAACTTTACTGGTAAGTTGCCAACAAGCCTTTACTCATGTAGATCCCTGAAAGCAATTCGATTAAATATCGGGCTTTGGTTACAGCCGATTGAAAAATGTCACGGGAGCAATGAAGATACTGATGCATTGCAAAAGTCTTCGAGCACTCATCCTTACGCATAACTTTAACGGTGAAGGAATGCCATCTGACGATGACATGGTTGGTTTTGATGGATTCCCACATCTTCAAATTTTGAGCTTGGCGTATTGTGATCTCACCGGTGGAATACCTGTATGGTTAGCAAAGCTAAAGAGTACAGATCTTGGTTCTGAATCATAACAAAATCACAGGGACAATCCCTAGCTGGTTGGGGACTGATCTACCAAGGCTTTTTAGTATAAGCTTGCATACGAACCTTATTTCAGGTGAATTTCCGAAAGAACTTTGTAGAGTACCGGCGTTGGTACATGAACCTATTGCAGCTCAAGCAGGCCAAGATGATCTGGAATTGTCAATCTACGATACCGACTCTACCGGGGCAGTAAAAGCCTATGGCAAATTGTCTAACTTTCCTCCATCGATAAGTCTTTCTTCCAACAACATTACCGGTAATATTCCGTCTGAGATCGGCCAACTGCAACTTCTCCAAGAGTTGGCTCTCAACGACAACAACTTCTCCGGCAACATTCCAGACCAAATGTCTAACCTTAAGAACTTAGAAGAATTGGATCTCTCCAAGAATCACTTGTCCGGAAAAATCCCATTGTCTCTGGCGAGCCTTAATTTCTTGAAGGACATTGATGTCTCCAACAATAATCTCGAAGGTCCAATCCCAACAAGCACTCAACTCCAAAGCTTTGAAGCTTCTGCATTTGAGGGGAATCCAAAACTTTGCGGTGCACCGCTTCCAAACGAGTGTCGCATTGATGCGCATGATAAGAATAACCTAGTTGATGAGGACGATGGGCATCAACTACCGTGGTTCTATATTTTCGCTGCGTTCGGGTTTATTTTCGGATTCTGGGGAGTATGTGGTTCTTTGATCGTAAAGAAGACATGGAGATATGCATACTTTCGGTTCACAGACAATGTACAGGATAGGATCTATGTCATGTTAGCAGCGCGCATGAATAGGATGAAACGATGGCTTAGCTAAATAGAGTTGTTTTTTTTTTTTTCTCAGTTACATTTGAGGGTTTCGAATATAAACCTCTGTTATGTATTTTATTTTATAATAAACGTCCCTATGCTATCGAAGTTACTGCTTTGTAAATGACTCGTAAATCGTAATTTGCAAATCCCTCTCATATCCCTCCCACATTTCCAATCCCCTCTAAATTGGTCTCGATTCCTTGAGATTTGGAAATCCCTCACCCCAAACACAGCCAAAAGAAGTCAAAATTTTGATTCAGGGACCAAACTGAGAATCGGGTTACCAGATTGACAATGTAACCAGGGCCGGCCCTGAGAATTTGGGGGCCCTAGGCGAGTCTACAAAGTGGGGGCCCTAAAGTTCTCGGACCTTCGACTCTTTGTATATTGGTATGCAATAAAAAGAATTCGCTAACTACATAAAAAATTTATTTCTTCATCGAATATCATTAAAAATTAATATCAAAAGAAAAAAGATATACTAACATTACTTAAATATTACATGTCTTTTGACAAATATAATAATTCAACAACGCCAAGTGGTTCTCTTGTGTTCTTTCTAAAATCAATATCACACTAGCGAATCAAATTTTAGAATAACATAGTTTAATAATAAATTATTGAAAAAGAAAATTTAAATTCAAAGTTTCGGTTACCTCAAATTATAATCTTTAGACCAAGTGATAGTTACTTAAACATTCAATAGAAATGGAAAGACGGGGAAGTTGAAAGAAAAAGAATTACAAAGTTATGATTATTTTGATTTTTGTTATTTTTTTAGGTTATTTTCAAAAGCAAAAGAAAGAAAAAAATGCATTTGGATAGATTGGGCCATTAATTTCACTATCCTCTTGTCAGACCTGTAGATGTGTGACAATTGGCCTTTGTATGTTTTTTATTTAAGAAACTCAAGTTTCTTCTATTTATACAATTTTTATTTAAAATATTTTTGAAAATAAATAAGAAGTTAAACATAAACCACCCACTAACGTGAGGTTTTGTTATTTTTTATTCTAAAGTTGAAATTTTTAAAATCATTCCAAATTAATATTTGTTGAATTATTTTAACTCCTTTTAATTCTTATAATTTTAAAAATTTTAAGGGACAATTTATGGTATTTTAAATGTTTCATTATTTGGGGTGCTCCCTTCATATATATATAAATAAATATGGAGTAAATCTCACCCTTTCCATAGATTTGAAAAAATGCAAAAATTAATGCCTACAATGGGTTTCGAAATGCTCACCCCGACTACCCTCGAAAGTAATTGTAATGTTTCTTACATTTCTTTATATTTTTATGTTATATGAAGGATGTATAAAAAAATTTGGGGCCCCTCGAAAGTAATTGTAATAGCAACACATAATCTTCAGAAAGGACCGCAAATTAACATGTTACATTTAACAAAGATCCCCATGCAGTCTGCTCTCTGTCACTATGTGCACTACCCGAAAGGACTTATGACTTAAATGAATCAATTGCTATAAATAATTTGCTTTCTTTGAAATTCAACCTGAAGAAACAAGCATATCCGTACCTCCATAATCTTTGTTCTTAACATCCAAGTAGGAATCAGGAAGTACCCAACGGCCCCCAGGCAACTCTGCAAGAATTTTACAAATACACACACATATATAAGAACCCCGACACAAGAAAATAATAAAATCCCAACTTAGAAGCAGAATCACCTTTGATTTTGAGTGAAACCTCTTCAGATACAAGCGCCCCAAACAGATAATAGCACCTAGTTGAAACTGAGAAGATCTTCATTCTTGCTTCTTCCTCACTGCAGTTCACCCGAATGCATACAAGCAATGTAAACTTGGTTATATAATTTTCATTACAGAATATAAATCACAGGAAACACAAACAATAGGAATACAAAACAATCCTATGTGCTTTTTGAAATGTGAAAGCCATGAATCTTACAAAAACTTTAGTCTCTAAAAAAAGTGATCAAGACAATGCTATAAGAAACATGATTAAGAACATACTATTTAAGAGATCATTAAGACCCTGCCACAAAGTGGGGTTATAGTTTAGATTTTGAATATCAAAAGCCTACAAAAAAAGTTAATGAGTTTTGCTTTTGTTAGAACTTCAAAACATATAACCCAATATTAAGAATTGCACCCCCAAATTTCGGCTGAAATATACAGAAACAAAAGAAACTTAGCGAAACACACACATTTATGTGATAAAAATAAAAAATAAAGTAAAACACCCTACAAAAATGATATAAAGACCAATTGCAATTACAAAATCATTTCCTATCTTATTACAGCTATAGTGATCCCAAATTCAGACCATAACAAAATAGCTGCATACAACAGAAAGCCATTGCCTTTTACAGCGCACGGTATTAAGAAAATGTTCATATATTATGTTATACACCATAATTGAGTAGGTGTATAACACAAATAAGCATACAACCCTCCCCCAATAGAGAAACAACCTCTTGTATTTTCTCAAACAAAAGTTTACTGGTGCAATCCAAATCAACTTAACCCAAAATACTACTGTAATCAAGAGCGAAAAAGAGAAAATTAAAAAGCTACAACTTTGAAAAAACAAATACAGATATAAATTGAAAATGAATTAAATAAACAAATACACTATAAACAGAGACATATAAATTCTAAAACACCATTTCCAATTCTGATTTCTCATAATCCAAAGACGTTAAAAGTAAGAAAAATGATAAAATTACACAGAAATTAATAGCAGGTGTTACCTTCCAACGACGTTAGCCAGGGTTTTGATGTAGCTATTGATGATCTCATCCCTAGTGATATCACCCTGAGGGGCCTCTATGACAATCAACCAGTGCTCGAATTCACACCCATCGAGGAGGATCGTCTCCTTGGGAGGCCGGTTCAACCAGTTAGGGTTCGGGTCCCTGAGTGACAATGTCGTCGATCTGGTCGACAAGCACTGGATGATCGCAGGGGAAAGCCTGCCGGCAGAGGCCATGACTCCGGCAAGAGGGCGGAGGCCATGGAGGAGAGAGAGCGAAGAAGAACGAGATTGGGCGGCAACCATCAATAAATACCTACGATGCAAGGAATGAAATTTGTCTTTGATGAATATCAATCACACCCCAGGATTGAAGATAAAAATAATCATACCTCAACCTGTAAATGGGTAAGAGGGAAAAAAAACAATCAGAATACATAAAAAGTACACCAAAGAAAACCCCACAATATTCACAACAAATAAAGGAACTAATGGATAAACACATCATAGTCATAAGAGACCATAGGGAAACCCACAACTGTTGCAGTGAGGGTTAAAAACCAATGAAACGTAACCAATCTTTTTCACCAAAAAGAAAGCTTGATATAACCTCGCCAGCATAATTTTACAGCAAGCATAAGTCGTAAACTCAATGCGGTAACCTATGTGCACTTGCAAGACACATAACAGCAGCAAGTCCCCATCTTGAGAGCTCCATACAAACAAAGTCATATCAATTATCAACTAAAGAAAGATCAACAACCGCCATGCATGCATTCTCAAAGTAAAAAAAACATGAATCCGGTTATTGTAAAAAACAAACTATACTTTATGGTAAAAAAAAACCTACAGAGCACATCAATTCCCGACAGAATACAGAAAACTAGCCTAATTCAGTCACTTTGGCTACCATAACTCGGAAATGACCTACATCTTAAAAGGTGCAGATGAAGAGGCGATAAAAGAACAGCTAATACAATCATCAAACCACAGCATATAGTCTGCAATTACCAGAACCATACAAAGCATCTGCGCCAACAAGCGGTCATGCACCTGAATCAAACATCAACCAATAACTCAATCCATCTTCAATTGAACCATAAAGTACACAAACACATCAATGCAATGAACACACAAACAGATCAAATCAATGACCCCACAAAACATATTTCATACAACTTGAAATAAAAATCAAAACGAATCACAGGGCAAAGTGATAGCTCATGTACCTTTAACACTAACATACAAAATCAAAACATCCTTGCTACCTTACCAAAATATTAGAAATTACTCACAACTAGAGGACAATAAAATGATAAGATAATTCAAAAGTGACAAAAAAACAAATAGTACAACTGTATCAAAGTTTAGAAGATGAACTCATCATTGCTATACTTTATTGAGCATAAAAATAAATAAATAAAACTAACAATCAATAGTTGACTTACATCAATAGTATACTGGAATGTAGAAATTTTTTTACAGTTTCATTGGTATCTCGAGCTAAACTTTGTACCAAGTAAACAGTAAATCTTTCCTCAAATAAATGTATGATATGAGAAGAGGCAATCCCATGCATGATTTTTTTGTTTTTAGGAGAAGAAAAGGATATCACATACATGATCCCACTACTTCATTAACCCTCCAAATCAATTGTTACAAAAGCTCTACATACACATTATTAACCACAATTCCTAAAGCCAAGCCGCCAAAATTTATATCACCTTTCAAATATTAAACTACAAAGATATGAATGCTTTGTACCTTTCACATCTGAAGTCTTTTGATTTTTATTTAACATGTATACACCATTCAAGACACTCAAAGAATGAAAAGCAGCCACTGTTCTAAAAATATGGCAAAGAGAGAGGAACTTGGAAATCTTCTATGAGGCACAACTTGTTTCGCAAACATCTTGGGCTGAGGCGCACCTATTCCCAGGGCAGCCTATATTCGTTAAGACTCATAAAAATTCTGGTAAAAATATGACCCACGTCCAAAAACGATGTCTGTTCGCCTGGGATTACAAAACCCCAACTGAAATTTTCTTTTAAAAAAATTAAAACCCAACACCAAAACAAATAAATAAATGGCTTCTCTAAGGTGGGTTTCTAGTGTTTACTACAACAACATAGTGGCCTCGAATCTTGGGTTTTGTTAAGTTTTATGCTATGACGCTCCTCTAAATGAACAATAAGTTTATAAAGGTTCAAATCAAGCATCATTAAATGAAGTTTACACAATGCAGTCACTAGAGCAACCACTAACCTCCAATAACAAATAAACAGCTCTGCGTAGAAAATAGCGATTAGCTCAAGTATATATTCTTATATATACATATACATGGTTCTGTATCATAGATATATTTAAATATTTTTAGTAATAATATTCATGTCTCAAAGCTTACACTCGATTTACAAGACAGAGAAAGCCCTATACTTTTTTTGCGTATTAAAACACTCGATGAAACCCACACACTAAAATATGCGCAAAGCTCATCAGCCATGTAAGGTCACTCGCTATACCTCCTATAGCATGTTTACTTGATTGGATTTGGAATAGTGATGAATAGGAATGAATCTGGTTGTATAAGTATGGAATAAACTACCCTCATGTGATATCTGATTTTACTGTAAGACCCACTACTTGTTTTATTCCATATGTCTTAGGCTCTTAGCAAACACAGAAAACATCACGTATTGGAATGATACCCACACATTACAGAACCATTTCTACTAATGTCATTAGTGTTGCACTCTATCACTTGAAGTTATGATAAGTTGCTCACTCAATCCCATCAAATTCCCAACAAGAAACTATACACAAATACATAAAATAGACTAAAAGTCCCAAAAAAGACATTTGAATTCCTTCTCAAGCATTAAGTTTCCACCCACATTGATCAAAGGGAAAAAATGCACACAATTCCATCCGCACTCACCAAACAAAAAGGCTTCACTTTGTAAACTGGAGAAGCATCTTGTAATGATTAAAGATTCTAATATACATACAACTCCACCATTAAGGACTAAAAAAGTAGCACTTAACACATAATTCAAATTTCAAGTAATATAAATTTCATCGGTTAAGAGAAAATAGAAAACACTAAAATTCATTTGGAAACTCAATTGCTTAAGTTCTTCACTAAATATGACGCGACATCATAAATTATAATGAAATATCCACATCTACTATTTTTGCTAAAATTAAAACTTTGGACTTTTGGAGGCAACACAAAAAGTACTGTTAAATCATTTCATTGAAAATAAAAAAAACAAGAGAAATACTACAGCAAAGGGAAAACATCTTTGTCTTATGTAAAAGTGAAATGCTTGGTCGCCTCTCAATGAACGAAAGCAAAGAGAATTCACGCAGACGCATGAACAAAGACGTCCTAGGCACACATGTAAACCAAAGGAAAAAACAAATGCAATACACAATTAGTCTAAGGAACAAATTTTGTAAAGAAAGAATCAAACCAAGAAGCCGCAACCATACACAAGTATTCTAACCAGGCACCAAGAAATTCAACCAACACCACCAAGCTATACACATAATAGCAAAGGATAAAATAATGAAAATACCTCAGAAATAAGGTGGCACATTTGGGTACATGCCACCTTGCGGAACCCTTGGATGGGGGGATGTCCCAGCTTGCTGGTGGTGCTGATTCTGATATGCTGACAGGCCGTAGTGCCCGCCCTCTGGATACCTCCCAGATGGTAACCCACCTGAACTCGGAGGCAATCCATACAAAGACGACCCGGTACCCACACCCGGACCACCACCAGCCGACCCAGCACCACCTAGTCCAACACCCAGCCCACCAGCACCACCTAAACCATAACCCCCAGGGCCGCCATAGTTACCATAAGGCCCACCCAACCCTCCATATCCGCCGCCACCACCCAAACCCGAATTCACCTGGTTTCCGATACCAGACAACCCAGGTCCACCCAATGGATGGTGACCCAACGGAGGCTGGCTCTGAATCCCACTGGTATACCCACCATAAGAACCAATTCCACCTGGGATGCCGTACTGCCCAGGAATCGAAGACGGTGGTGCCATCCCCATCCCATCGCCGTGCGTATTGGACCCACTCCCGGGTCCTTGACCCTGACCCGGCCCGTCTGACTTGCCCTTTTTCCCATCAATCGCCAATTTACAAGTCAATTGCCTCCCCTCGATGTTCTTCACCGGATCCGGAGTCTTATACACAAACAGCGCATACCCCTTGCACTTCCCAGTCTGCTTATCAAAGCCTAGCGGCCCCTCCTCTATCTCACCGTACAGGGCAAAATGGGCCAAGAGCTTATCCGACGGCATGTCGTACGGAACATTGGCCACATATATCTTCCGCAACGATACGTCGGCGACGCTGTTGGAGGCAGTGTTGGAGTTCGAATTCCCCGCGGAGGCGAGCTGCGTGACGGTCATGCGGCCGTCGATCTTCTTGCTCGGCTCTTTCAGGGCCATGAGAGCGCCGTCGACGTGGCGAAACGTGACGAACCCGTAACCCTTGGATTTCCCGGTGGTTTTGTCAAGGATGACGATGGCCTCCTCGATCTCTCCGTAGGCGGAGAAGAGGGATCGAGGGCCCTCGGTGGTGGTGTCCCAGCCGAGGCCGCGGATGAAGAGCTTGCGCTGGGAGGCGTCGGGATCGGCGATGGAGCGGACGGCGTCGAGGACGTCGACGTGGCGGGAGAGGGCGTCCTGGAGAATGTCGAGGAGTTGATCGGGGGTGAATCGCTCGATGAGCCTGCGAGCGTCTTCGGGGGAGAGCTTGTGGGCGGAGGAGGGATCTGTGTCCAGAACGACACCGTTTTCGTCGAGCTTGCGCTTCTTGGTTGCGTCCATTGGGAGAAGAGAGAGAGAGAGAGAGAGGAGGAGGAGAAGCAGTAGAGAGTTGGGGGTGGGCGTGGTGCGGTTTTGAAGCAAAAATCGAAATGAAATCAAACCGTTTGGTTCGGTTTAGTGCGGTTTCAAATGGTTTCGGTTTGGTTTTTGAGAAAAAAATGTACAATTTTAAATATACACATATTTATGCATAAGACGGTCTTATTTTTCTTATATTAGTTTTTGTGAAGATTAATTTCTTGATTTGAGGTGTGTGAAAATACATTTTGATGATCAGGAGATAAGAGTACAAGTTTTCACTTATATCTGGACATCCAAGAACCACCAAATTGCATTATGTTTTCGTCATCGAATTCAGGACAAGAAAGCTGTACATACCTCATGTATTACGTATAATCTCTTGCTTACATTTCTGTTTCTCATTTCTACCTAATTAGTTCAGATTTTTTTATATTTTATAAATAGTAATATGTTCTATGACAAGCTGGCTCTGTTTCTGATTTCATTCTTATTTTGGATTTATATATAAACCTGCAAGCATGCAGTTGATTAGTATATTTGGTGTTTTCCTTCTTAATGGAAAAAATTATGCAGAGGCAGAGATGCAAGTAGAAGCAGTCAGGAGTCGAAGTGTCTAGTTGAACTAATTAAAAGTTTAAAATATAACATTTATTTATTATATGGTGCGGTTTCGGTTTCGGTGCGGTTTTGAAAACCCAAAACCGAAACCAAACCATTTTCTTTGCCGCGGTTCGGTTTCGAAACCGAAACCGTTTCAAAACCGCAAAACCAAACCTTTCGGTGCGGTTCGATTCGATTCGTGTTTCGGTTTCGGTTTTCGGTTCCAAGTGCCCACCCTTAGTAGAGAGGAGGGATGACAATTCTAACCGCTAAAACCGATAATCGAGGATAACCGTCCGAATGGATTGGATTTGGGTATGAAAATTCGGGTATCATTTGGATATGGGAAAAACCGTTAATAATATTCAATTATGGTTTTGGATATGGTTATAGGGGTCTCCAATCCATATTCGTAACCGAATCCGAACCGAATTATATATAATATAATAGTATGTATTTATAATCATATATAATATAATAGTATGTATTTATAATCATATATAATATATTATAATATATATATATATATATATATATATATATATATATATTATTCATTGAATTCATTACCTTGAGAATACAAAAGTTGTAATGTGTGAGTTACATTTTGTGAGCAGGTTAAAAAGTCTTGATATGAATCAAAATCTATGAGAATCTAGACTAATAGTACTTATGGGAGATATTAAAGATCAACCAACATTACTAATATTTAGCTTTAATTTTTATGCTACACAAGATTCATTCATTAAATCATTTTATACATCAAATATTTAGTGACGAAATTAATATTTACTAAATTATCATGCGTTAATTGAACAAATATATTTTTTGTATTGACGAAGATGGGTATAACCGTTGACCGATGGGAAATCCGTTACCCGGTGGGTATGGTTATGGATAATACCCGATGGTTAATTTGCGGTTATGGATATGGTTAATTTTTGTGGTTATGGGGATGGATACAGCATTTCCGTCCCCAAACCGAACCGTTGCCATCCCTAGTAGAGAGAGGATAAACCCTAACCCTTGGGAAGAAGAAGAGAGTGGAGAGAGAGGGTGAGGGGTTGCGAGTTTTCTGAATGAGTGTTTTTATACTGGATGTATACCTTGGGCCTCTTCATATGAGTAATATATTCGAGTTAAATGGGCTTTGACGAGAGTATGGGCTTTTCGTAGTATGGACTGGACTTGAACATATGTAGCTAGTTGGGCTTCTCATGGCAGTTTCATGAAACATACTTTTTTTTTTTTTTTTTTTTTTAACAAACGATTTTATCTACGTTAAAGAGAGGAGGCGGGATTAGCCTCACAATGAGCTAGCAGTAATATAGTTCAAATTCGCCTTTAGCGAGAATCGAACCTAAAACCTCTCACTTACAAGTGAAGATGAATACCACTAAACCGTATTACTAAGTGGTATGAAACATACTTTATAGCTAGTTGGGATTTATATAAATGTGATTAATGTACAACAAAAATGAGGTTTGTCTGGTGATTTTAGTGGTGGCATTGCATATCTGATACTCATTGAATAATAAGGGTTATGTAGCTCGGTTGATTAATTTACTCCCAAACCTGAGCTTCCTAGTCTGATCCCCTCGTCTCATCCTGCCTGTATGGAATAATCTTGACAGGTGATTTACACAGAGTTATGGATGTTTGCATTATTTTTTGGTTGATAATTTGTATGAAGAAATCAACGTCTGATCGATGTTCGGGTTTCCGTCAGGAGATTGGTTGCTCCATACTCAACTCTCAATCATGTTCCACTGTTTGGTTATGTGGGGGAAGCCACCACATTGGGCAGAACACAGAGAATTGGAGCTATTATTTCCCTATTTTGTCTCCCTTGGTTGCCTTTGTATCCTTCCCTAGACTTCGCTGTTTGGGAGCCGCACGCATCAGTGCTGTCAAGGGTGAAAATTGTGATATTATCGACATCCGTCATTCTTTCCTCGACATAAATGCATACGAGAAGCAAAGTTTAAGCAAGGAGGTTCCATCAGTTAATGACAGCGAGTCTCCGATGAGTATTAGGAAGGAAGAAAAGGAGAGACACAGACGGAAAATAATAGGACAAGCCAACAAAGGGAGGATACCATGGAACAAAAGCAGGAAACATAGTTCAGGTACATAGAAACTGAGAGTAAATGTTTGTTGGATTTTAAACCTTCATAGTTTGGTTGAATCTGAAGTTTTGATCTTTCATATAATGCTGAGACTTGTGAGCGACTCAAGCAGATAACGATACAAGCGTTAAAAGACCCCAAGGGTGAAGTCATGTATGATTCAATCATATTTTCTTCGAACATTTATGCTTTTGAATCAGCATATAAGATTCAATCAGTTTTTTTTCTTTGGAAAATTGCAATTTCATTGACATTCAATGTTTTCAGGTTAGAAAGAAGATGTCTGAGCATCCCCGTCCTCATAGGTACTAAGTCTTTGTCACATATACTCGTATGAAACATAAGAACTTCATAAATTAGATGGGTTGTCTCGTTATAATATCTAGCAACATTCTCACTTACCTTCTCATGTCAACCTTCTCACTTCCACTCATGCTACATGTATGCCACTAGCACGCGAACATAAGAGCAAATAAAGCAGGACAAGCCAAAGCAAAAATGGTGGCAAGGCTTGATTTCGAAGAAGATGGAGTAATTAATTCCTTTCTTGGATTTAAACTTTTAGGGACATTGCTAGATCGGCGTATTTATTCCTTTCTATGTTTTCTAATGTTTTTCAATGTTGTTTGTTCGTGTCTTACTGCATTCTTTCTGCTCTTTATTCTTAATAGCTTGACAGACAGACTTTAATAGATGGCCAGGTTGCTGCCCAACGGGACATAAGCAAGCATGTCACATGTGGATGCAAATTTTCTCCTCCTCGATCTTGGACGATTTTGCACCTACAAAACAATTAACACCTTAGGTCAAGGTCAAGAGCCTCACGCGCCCACGATGAATGGGGGGGGCTTTGGCCGAAGAACCTCCGATGCCAAAGTTAAAATTTAGAGAGAAAGAGTGTTTAGAGTATTTTTGCAAGAGGAGTGGAATTAGGTTTTGTGAGAAAAAAGGTCATATTTATAGGAGATGGCCGGTCCCCTTAGGAGAAAAGGTGGCCGGCCTTTGTGGTGAATTTTGGAGTATAATTTAGGTTTAATTAGCCCATTTATTGGCTAATTAAACCAAAAGGGAATGTTTTTGTATTTATGAAAAGGGTTATAATGAGTAATTGAATGATTGGCTTAAAAAAGGAAGGAAAATGGAAAGGAAATATGGGAAAAAATAGGGAAGTGGCCGGCCCTTCCTTGGAGAGAGGGGACCGGCCATTAGGGTAATTTTGTGGCTTTATGGCTAATTTAATTGACAAATTAATGAGTAATAATCCCATTAATTTGTCAATTATCTCAATTTATGTGGGATAATTGGTAGGTTATGAAATAACTACCTAAAATGTGGATAGATGAAATAATTCAGAATTGTTTACCTTTTCTAGGCACCTTTGACTTGACTGAAGATAATTACCCGCTGCTCGCGCGTAGGAATCCTGATGCACCTCAAGGACATTTTTGTCTTCTTAATCCGAAAATCCACGTGTCGCCTTGTGATTATTTTTGGCTCCACAAATGCCCCCACACCTGTTGGGCTGCTCGTAGGAAAGGGCAGCAGGTGTAGAGATCTTCTTGCTTCAGGAAACATAGGATTGCTTCCTCTTTTGATGTTGATTCTTTCTTTAATTGGAAATTAGGTCCTTCTAGGAAAGGGAAATAAACTTCTCTCAAAGCCTATTTAAGTCCACCTTAAGTGGGTTATTAAATCAACTTTGGAGAGCAATTTATTCTACCCTACAAGAGAGAGAAAGCTAGAGGGTATTTATTCCCCCTCCTCTAGCAATCTTCTATATCTTGCCTGTGCAAATGACCGTCTTTCGTTGATTTCTTCGTCTTCTCCGTGCCGTACCGATGTAAGAAAATTTTAATTTTTCTTGCCTTCTTCTTGGATAGTGCTATTGCGGGGCAGCCGTCGGGGTGGTGCGGCATGTCGGCTGGCAGAGGCCAGGAGTTGGCTCGGCAGGGGCCGAAGAGATGTATTGGCAGAGACCACTGCTTGGGCAGCTCGGCTTGCCTAGAGCCAAGGGCAGCTTGAGCGGCTGGGGCCGCGAACTGAGGCGCTGGGGTGCAGTGCTAGGGTAGTCGCATGGCTCATATCCTTTAGGACCTGACGCGGGTCAAGCTGGCGATTGAGAGAAATGAGAAGGTTGCGGGCTTCATGGGCTGCTGGAAATGCAGACATCTTGCCTGCTAGAATGCTGGGTTGAGCTCCTCTGCTGAGTACCATGAACGGCATTAGCTGCTTAGTCCTTTTTGTCGGGAGAAAAGTAGGCTGCTCAAAAGATGCCGGTTGGGAAAAACTGAATACTTCATCCGCTGCTTGTAAGGGTCCGCCTGCTGCCGAGAGGTCTGTGATTGACATGACCTCTTCCAATGGGAAGAGAAATGAGGCTGCTAGAAGTGCCCCCAGTGCCGAAGCCTGCTGGGAAGGAAGAGACTGCTTGCGTGGGCAGCTGTGAGAAATCCACTAAGCCTCAGTTCAAGGGCAATATATGTGTAAAATGCATGTTGCTTACTGAAACAAAGCATTTTTTGCGAACACAGATCCTCTCCGAATTTGTGCAACCTGAGCCTAGGGATCAATAGATCCGGGCCATTAAAATTTGATCCAACGACTACAATTATTATAACTTTTAGGAGGGCCTCCTGTTTGTAGCTGTTGGATCAAATTTGAATAGCCCGAATCTATTGATCCCTAGGCTCAGGTTGCACAGATCCGGAGAGGATCTGTGTCCATTTTTTGCAACTACATCTTTTGTAATCAGCTCAGTTGAATGTATATAAAAGCCAAGCTGCTTATCTTACCTACACCGTTCACTCATTTAAGCCTTTTGTTCGTTCATGATTATGTTGAATTTTTTTCAGGTTAAATGTGTCTTATTCATGTAGTTAAGGTTGATGCATTTAAGTCCTGTAGCAACGCGGGGGCATTTTACTAGTTCAAGCTAAAACGCATACCACTACATGCAATTCATCCATGACATTTGGATTAAATATAAACATGAGTGATTCATTAATCTTGGTGAAAATCCTTTTGGTAAACCATGTAATCCCTAAGAGAATGATATTTACTTTAGGAGAAATTGCAATCCTCACTCACAAGAAGCATAACCCATTTTAATGTGACATTCATTCAAAAGTGCGTCCAATGACTTTTCTAAGCATCCTAATGGTGATCAAGCATCAAAGCACATGTTTAATTCAATGATTGAAAATATCAAAGCAAGCATGTAACAACACTTAAGTAATTAAAAGAGAAATCTACGTATTCATGTTGAGGCTCATGGTCTCACTCTAGCGAAAGAAAATTAGTTACACATACTTGTATTAATATATAAGAAATGAAAAATACAAGAAAGAAGACGCCCTTTTTTAGAAGTCGAGCTCTCCGTTCCTTTGCTCTCCTCTGCTGCTGACTTCCTCTCATCTGCCTTTCAATGTTCTTCACTTCTTTCCTCTGCCTTTCGTCCGTTTCTCCCTCTGCCTTTTGTTTTTCCTCTCCGTGTCTATTCCTTCTCTTTTGGTCTCTCTTTGTCCAAGCAACTGTAAAGTTGCCTACCAAAACCCAATAATCCCCATTCCCTTTCTTTTCCACTATCTTTTCTTTCCTCTTTCCACAATGCCGTGTGTTCCCTCCACACTTTTATTTTATTTTTTCTTCTCTTTCTTTCCCACTTCCGTGTGTGCTCCTCCCTTCTGTCCGTTCCTCTGCCTTTTTATTTTTTCTTCACCCGTTTAAGAATTGTATTATAAAGACAAAGACTTACTATTTGATCCACCACAAGACAAGACTATTCCACCTAAAAGTGTTCACTTTGGTTTGAAATCTTCTTTTCACAACATAATGGTCGTCCTCCATCATTTTCATTGTCCCCAACCTTACCTTTTTGGTCAGATATAACCAAATGCTACGTTATTAAAAAGTGCAGATGCAATTATTAATCTCTACTCCAACTAGATTCCACTAGATTTGGCTTTCAGTAACGTTTGAAGCCCATTTCCTGTGAGAGGTCTACGACAGACGTATGCTTGATATGATTATCTTCAACTGAGCTCAAAAATTCCACCGGTTGCATACTTTTCCGCCAAGCTCAATCATGCTGCTCCTAAAAACACAAAATGGCAAAAGTATCACAAATACTTAAAACTTCCAACTAAACTAGACAAGAAAACAAATATAAAAGGACGAAATATAAAGTATAAAAATTGGTTCATCACGGTACCATAGTACCACTTGCCCATCTTCGAGGGGCTCTCTTAATTACAGTCAGTAACTATTGTTGCGTAAATACAGCATCTTAATGGACATTGCGAGTATGATGGATCAGATATATAACTCAGTGGTGGAGAAAAATGAGTAACGTTCAATCTTCCAAGAAAAATCATTTCAGCAGGAAAATAACGTAGAGCGTGCAATTTAATTCATATGAAAAATAGAGATTCATGCATTTAATTAGCGGACCAAATTATTGAGAAATTCGAATACAGTTTGAGACTTTAAGGTTGGGGTCCCCTATGTCCAATTTGTGCCACTAATACACGGCGAGATGAACGACAATTACTGCTTCTCTATGACGTAGATATTTGGAGATATAAACACTTGAGAGATAAAAACATTTAAAATACTTGCAAGAGAACAAGGTAATTATAAATAAACGGTTCACGTAAGGTCGTTCTTAACATGGATTATTTTAAACAATTGATGTAAAATTAAATCTTAATTAATTACTTGAAACAAAGTTTTGAAAAATAAAAGTTGATTTTAAGACCTAAAACATTAAAAAAAATTAAAAAAAAACGAATTTAATTAAAAATATTAAACAAATCGGCAAAGGTAAAATAAACTAAAATAAATGGTTTTGAAAATCAATTTGTAGGGTTTCGCCGTCACTTTAACAATTTGATAGGATTAAAAGCACACCACAAAGTAGCACACAAATTTCCTATTGATTTTCCTTATTAACACTAAGATTTGTCAATTGTAGCATATGAAAATAAGGGTCTTTCCCGCAGAAGATTGTTTTATCTAACTACTTAAAATGTCACAAAAATTGGGTTGCTGTCCCTACTGACCAGCCACCGAAAAATAATTATTAGACCAACTTACACTTATCTAAAGTCTACGAAATTTTATATGAAGATACTAGACACACAGAGATACACTCACACAAATTTTTGGGATTTTTGGAGTTGATTTGATATTTAAATAAAATCGAACAAAAACAGGACAGAAACAAATTTTAAATAGTAAAAATAGATTGTAGTTCACAAGTTAAGAAAACGAGTTAGGGGAAGTGCTATCCACCACCAAATAATCATGCAAACATGTTATGTTTCATTCAAATTCCTTTTATTTCCGGTTGAAGATGCTCAAGTTGGCTCAATGTTAGAACTCAACCTATTACTCTTTCTTATGTAGTATGTTAAGAGAATGGCGTTTTCAACTTAACTTAGTCCCTAGCATGCAATCTAGAATGGCGTGTTCATAGATTTAACAAGTAGAAATCATTAAGAACGAAAAGAGTTTGAGTCATCACAAGGCATCGTAAGTACTGGTGTTGTCTTACTTATCCTAGAAATTGGTTCACATGTTAATCGCAATTAACAAGTACTACTCTAGAACATATGTAGGTCCTCATTCGACAAGGGCAGGCACACACATATTCATAGCATTAGAATCCTAGATATGCTTACTAAGTATGCATCCGTAGAAAACACATAAAGAATTCATCAATGAGACAAGTAGTGAAGCAATTTTCATCCATTCATAAAAGAAATTCAAACAAAATGTCATAACAAACTTGCAATCATATTCGGGGCTTCAAAACAGCCCCTAACTACTAAAAATTTAGTTACACATAATTCTTAAATAAAACCAAAAGAAAGACATGAGGCTTCCGCCTCTTTCCTTCCTTCCCTAATGCTTCTTTTATACCAATTCTTGCTGCATCATTTTCTTCTCCTTAACTCACCCACTAATAGCCATTTAGTGATGACAATAAGTGAGAGGAAATGGTAAAACAATTGTAACTCTTTGGGTAGCCTTTATGCCAATTACTCCCTCTTAATCCTCATCTTTAATTCCATTCCCTTTAATATTTGAATAGGTTTCAGCTGAATTGTTCTTGGCTGCATCAATTTTGGCTGATAGATTTATTGGGTTTATTGCTTTCATTTCAGTTACAAACTGCTCAGCCTCTTGTCAACCTTTCAGTGTTAAAAGAGCCATAACTTCTTCTAGAAAAATGATATTAACAATCCGCGAAATGTTCCAGAAAATAGACATCCGTAGCTTTCCAAGCATATAAGGATCATTTTCTAATTCATTTTGAGCTGTCCGCAACTTGCTTCCAAAGTCAGCTGACCTGCACAGGCAGTTTTGACGAATTTGTTACTTAAAATCCCATTTGCTATTTTTATTTTATTTGCTTGACAAATCCTACAAAACACAAAAACAAAGTAAATAGCTCAAAAATATAAGGAACTAACTAAGAAAAGACAAGTGAATTTGATGTAAAATATATATAAATATGAGCTTATCACAATTCTACGTAATTCTTCAATTACTTATGAATTTCTTATGCATACTTTGAAGGTTAGGTTTTCCTAAAGTATGTTCTACTTGAACCTCTAACCTAGAACGTATATCAAACATGCAATTTGTTCGAACGTTCGAATCGAAGGTGAACATGAAAGACTCAATAAGTGTTATGAAAACCCTTTAAAAAATCATGCAACTCTTAGAGCACTTTCAGCCCAACAAATATCCCTTAAGGGGATAATTAATTTAATCCCCTTCCCTCCTCTCACACCCAAAAAAAAAAAAAAAAAAACCACACTAGCCCGTCCAATTCATTGGGCTCTGGGGCCCAATTGCTGCTCACCCAGTGGATAATTGATTGGCCCAGCCTTCAGGGTAGTGATGCAAGGCTGATGTCACGGTGACGTCGGCCACTCTCACTATTATAAAATATTATAAAAGATTAATATTTTTTAACAAACCATATCATTTACATTGATGGGGATGGGGTAGGCTTAGTCTCACAATGGGCTAGCAATAATGTGGTTCAAATTTGTCTTTGCAAAGAATCAAGCCCAAGTACAAAATTATAAAAAATTAATTAAAAATACCAAAATAATATAAAAAATTATATTTCTTTTCTATAAATACCTAACTATGTTCTTTCACCTTACACCACATTTCAATATTTTCAAATACTTTCAATCAATCTTTTATTTTTATCCGAAATCAAAATACTTTTATAAAAAAATATTAAAATACGAATCGCTGGGGCTATTTAGTTTAGGGGTGGAGATGCACTTGAGGTTCATCAAAGATAGTTAATATTCACTTGAGGGGATTGAATTGCCTATTGCCGAGGCTTTTTAGGGGTGGAAGTGCTCTTAAGACGTGGTATTCGTCCTAAGTGAACTTACCATGATTAACAACAAGAAGCTCTCGTCACTTTCAGGGAACCTTCTGACTAAAATTGCACAAATTATTTTTCTAAATATCCTAATGGTCGCGAATCACTAAGAGACTTAATAGTTTAAACACGATGATTAATATTATTATAAATAAATTGAAAGAAACTACATATTTTTGCTAAGACCCGTGACCTCTCCCTAGCAAAAGAAATCAGTTACAAATAATCATAAAACAAAATATTATTAAAAACATGGATAGAAAACACCTTGAAAAAAAGAGTACAAATTCTCAAAGCCTAGCAAATTCTCCTAATTGATCCTCTCTAACCTAATGGCCAAATAGCCTTATTTATACTACTACAAGACAAAAACCTAACTAGAAAATGTCTTAGAATAAAACTAGTAAAAAAAAAAAAAAAACAAACAAACAAAACAAAACAAAAAACTAGCAAATAAAAGGTTTCCTATTTAAAGTCAAATTCGGACTTCACAGAAAAATAGACGTGGCAAACCAAATCAACTCTGATTTGGTCCAAAAAAGCCTATTTTGAAAGCTTAAGACATCCCCAACAAATCTTCAGTAGGAACCTTCCTCAAAATTTGCCATCTTGAACTGGGTTATATTGGTGGTGTGGTGCAGTGGTCCAGTGGTGGTGTGGCGGTGGTAGCGATGGTTGCGGCAGTACCATCGTGCAGTGAAAATGTGAGAACAAAATCCTACATCGGTGAGGGGTCAAACCATGCAAGGGCTTATAAGAGAGTAGACAATTCCCCATATTGCCAATTAGCTTTATAGTGGAACCTTAACTTTCACACGTGCTCCACATCACCTAATTTATGTTGTTCATGTCTTAGACTTGAAAATTTGTCACACGTGAGGAGACATGTGAGAATGTGACGATAAAGTTCCACATCAGTGAGGGACCATGTATTAGGCTTGAAAATTTGCCACAGGCGAGGAAATGTGTGAGAATGTGACGACAAAGTTTCACATCTGTGAGGGACCAAACCATGCAAGGACGTATAAGGAGTTGGACTATTTCCCATATTGTCAATTGGTTTTATGGTGGAACCCCCAACTTTCTTCATGTGAGAATGTGAGGACAAAGTCACCAAACCATGCAAGGACTGTAAGAGGTTGGGCTATTCTTTATATTGTCAATTGTTTTACAATAGAATCTCAATTTTCTTCATGGTACGCAATCTTAATTACAGTCAACGACTATTGCGGCGTAAAAATGGCATCTTAATGGATACCACAAGTATGATAGGTCAGATATAAAACTCAGTGGTGGAAAAAAAATGAGAAACGCCCAATCTTTCAAGAAAAATCATTTCACCAGGAAAATAACTTGAACCTCTAATACACGGCGAGATGAACAACGCTCACTGCTTCTCTATGATATATGATCATTTCAGGTAAATAATGGCATTTTGCTAGGTCAAATATGCATTTAAATTTTTGAGATAAATAACACTCACTACTTCTCTATTCTTAATTTGGAGTTGGGGCTTCGCAAGACTAGGCGCGTTTGACAACGTTTTTAAAGTAACTAAATGTGATTTAAGATCAGCAAAGGAGCTTTTAACAACATTTGACCAAGAAGAAAAAGAAAAAAAAACAACTACACTAACCGTAGTTGTGAGTTTTTTTTTTTTCAAAAAAAAAAACACTACTTAAAGTCATTTTAAAAGAAGCACATGAAGCAACTAAAGTGTTTTCCAGGAAAAAGCACTTAGCATTTTTTAAAGTTTCCATGTGCTTCGGGCCTAATTAAGCTTAGTATCTTTGTTGCTATCATCTCCCCAATCTTGAATTCTCTTTAGTAGATCCAATGAGCGGAGGTCGTCGTTAGTGGTTTCTTTAGTGGAAAATCTCTATTCGACGTCTTGAAGGGGTTGGAAATATTGCATTGTGCGGTTATGCATGTTCGCCAAATTCTCAGTCGGGATCTTGGAGGACCCCTCGACTTCTAATGTGCGGTTATGGGTTGTTTTCTAATGTTGCAAAAGCTGCTTTTCCATCTAATCAAGCATAATTTTTTAAATGTAGAGACTCAAGATCCTGCTATATATACGAAGACAGAAAAACATTGAGCTGCAGCAAGCCTTCTAACACAATGGCTCATGGCTTCCTTCTCTTAATCCTCTTATTCACGTCCATTATATCTACAAATATCCATGCGTGCAACCAAAATGAACGTAGCTCTCTCTTGTCCTTCAACCTCACTCTATCCTCTCCTCCTTTAAATTGGACTTCCGTTAACTGCTGTAGTTGGGAAGGAATCACTTGTAATCTGGAAAATCGGGTCACCCATTTGCTCTTACCCTCGAAGGGGCTCAACGGAGTTATTTTAACCTCGTCATCCTCACTTGCAAACCTCATGCATCTCACCCACTTGAATCTCTCCCGCAATTCACTTCACGGTTCACTCGAAAATAAACTCTTTGAGTCCCTGAATCGTCTTGAGATTCTTGATTTGAGCTATAACCTTCTTTCTGGAGAGCTACCTTTGTCTCTAACATCCGGAAACATCCGGACACTTGATTTGTCAAGCAATCGCTTCCATGGTCCAATTCCGTCTTCGTTCTTCATGCTTGCTTGGAATTTGACAAGTTTCAACGTCAGCAACAATGCCTTCTCCAGGTACATCCCATCCTCTATATGTCTCCATTCTAACCCCTTGATTAAAGTGTTGGATTTTTCCTCAAACCAATTCAGTGGCAACATTTTACCCGGCTTTGGGAGGTGTTCCGAGCTGCAGACTTTTCGTTCTGGTCACAATAATCTCTCAGGGCTACTTCCAGAAGATATCTATAATGCTACCAAACTCGAAGAAGTTGCAATACCTCTAAATTCACTATATGGAGGCATCAGTGATAAAATTGTCAACCTTACCAACCTCGCAATCCTTGACCTCTCCTTCAATCAACTAAGCGCAGTGCTCCCTCTCTGTTTGGGGAAGCTCTCCAGGTTAACTATCGTAAATCTCGATTTCAACGACCTACAAGGTCTGTTGCCCCAATCTTTGATGAATTGTACTAGCCTTGTAGAACTACGTTTGGGACGAAATAACTTGGAAGGAGACATTACCAAGCTTAATTTCTCCAAACTTGTTCAACTTACGAAACTTGACCTGTATAGGAACAACTTCACTGGTAAGTTGCCAACAAGCCTTTACTCATGTAGATCCCTGAAAGCAATTCGATTAAGTTGGAACAATCTAGAGGGACAAATACAACCTGAGATTCTTTTGTTAAACTCTATGTCATTCCTCTCTCTTAGTGACATCCGATTGGAAAATGTCTCGGGAGCAATGAAGATACTGATGCATTGCAAAAGTCTTCGAGCACTCCTCCTTACGGGTGCCTTTAACGGTGAAGGAATGCCATCTGATGATGACATGGTTGGTTTTGATGGATTCCGAGATCTTCGAATTTTGAGCTTGTCGTATTCTGATCTCACCGGTCGAATACCTGTATGGTTAGCAAAGCTAAAGAGTCTAGAGATCTTGAATATGGCAGGTAACAAAATCACAGGGACAATTCCTAGCTGGTTGGGGACTGATCTACCAAGGCTTTTTTATATAAACTTGGGAAGTAACCTTATTTCAGGTGAATTGCCAACAGAACTTTGTAGCGTACCGGCGTTGGTACATGAACATGTTGTAGCTCAAGCAGATGATTATGAACTCGAATTGCCTATTTACAATGTCAGAAAAAAATATCCCGACAACTTACCCCGCAGATTGTCTAACTTTCCTCCATTGATAAGTCTTTCTTCCAACAACATTACCGGTAATATTCCATCTGAGATCGGCCAACTGCAACTTCTCCAAGCGTTGTATCTAGACGACAACAACTTCTCTGGCAAAATTCCAGACCAAATGTCTAACCTTAAGAACTTAGAAGAATTGAATCTCTCCAAGAATCACTTGTCCGGAAAAATCCCATCGTCTCTGGCGAGCCTTAATTTCTTGAAGAGCTTTGCCATCTCATACAATAATCTCGAAGGTCCAATCCCAACAAGCACTCAGCTCCAAAGCTTTGAAGCTTCTGCATTTGAGGGGAATCCAAAACTTTGCGGTGCACCGCTTCCAAACGAGTGTCGTATTGGTGCGCATGATAAGAATAACCAAGATGATGAGGACGATGGGCATCAACTACCGTGGTTCTATATTTCTGCTGCGTTGGGGTTTATTTTCGGATTCTGGGGAGTATGTGGTTCTTTGATCGTAAAGAAGACATGGAGATATGCGTACTTTCGGTTCACAGACAACGTACAAGATAGGGTCTATGTCATGTTAGCAGTGCGCATGAATAGGATGAAACGATGGCTTAGCTAAATAGAGTTATTTGTTTTTTCTCGGTTACATTTGAGGGTTTCGAATATAAACCTCTGTTATGTATTTTATTTTATAATAAACGTCCCTATGCTATCGAAGTTATTGCTTTGTAAATGACTCGTAAATCGTAATTTGCAAATCCCTCTCATATCATGCAAAAACAATCTACGAAAGAAAAGCAACACATAATCTTCAGAGGACTGCAAATTAACATGTTCCATCTAACAAGGATAACCATGCAGTCTGCTTTCTGTCAATATATGCACTACCTGAAAGAACTCATACTGCGCATCAAACTAAAGACACGACTAATCGCATAAGATATGACCTTGAAAGTGTAATCATATTCGCATAAAAGGCAACCAGGTTCCGACCACAGCAATATGCCAAATGAAATATCATTCAAGACCAGAAACATTGAAACCTACAGCCCATCTCGAGCAACCTCCTCGTTTATCTACAACATGCCTACAAGACTCATCATACCGCAACTAGCCTCAAGCTTAGTAACGGTTTGGACCAGGATTGACTCCAGCATCATTCCATCCTGCATTAGAAGGCGGAGCCATGTTGTTTGGTGGCACCCCTTCCGAGTTATTGGGAGGCATCTGATTGTAGTTGTTGGGCGGCATCTGATTGTAGCTGTTGGGAGGCGCCTGATTATAGCTGTTCGGTGGCCCAGAATTCCAGTTGTTGCTTGGCTGGGGATTATTGTAGTTGTTTGGTGGACCTATGTTGGGAGGCCGCATTGGAGCCCTGTTCGAACTTAACCCAACATTAAGAATTGCACCCCCAAATTTCGGCTGAAATATACAGAAACAAAAGAAATTTAGCGAAATACACACATTTATGTAATATAAAAAATAAAGTCAAAAACCCTACAAAAATGATATAAAGGCCAATTGCAATTACAAAATCATTTCCTATCTTATTACAGCTATAGTGATCCCAAATTCAGACCATAACAAAATAGCAGCATCTAACAGAAAGCCATTAACTTTTACAGTGCACGGTATTAAGAAAAAGTTCCACATCGGTGAAGGACCATGTATTACCCTTGAAATTTTGCCACATGTGGGGAGGCGTGTGAGAATGTGACGAACAAAGTTTCACATCGGTGAAGGACCAAATCATGCAATGACGTATAAGGAGTTGGGCTATTTCCTATATTGCCAATTGGTTTTATGGTGGAATCCCCAACTTTCTTCATGTGAGTTGGGCTATTTCCTATATTGCCAATTGGTTTTATGGTGGAACCCCCAACTTTCTTCATGTGAGAATGTGAGGACAAAGTCACCAACCCATGCAAGGGCTATAAGAGGTTGGGCTACTCCTTATATTGTCAATTGGTTTTACAGTGGAATCCCAACTTTCTTAATGGCACCACTTGCCCATCCCTAAGGCCTAAGGGCAATTTTAATTACAGTCAATGACTATTGCAGCATAAAAACGGCATCTTAATGGATACTGCAAGTATGATAGGTCAGATATGAAACTCAGTGGTGCAAAAAAAATGAGAAGCAGCCAATCTTCCAAGAAAAATCATTTCACCAGAAAAATAACTTGAACCTCTAATACCCGGCAAGATGAACAACACTCACTACTTCTCTATGATATATGATCATTTCAGCTAAATAATGGCATTTGCTAGGTCAAATACTCGTTTTGAGTTTTGAGATAAAGAACACTCACTACTCTCTGATCATTTCAGCTAAATAATGGCATTTCCTGTGAGAGGTCTACGACAGACGTATGCTTGATATGATTATCTTCAACTGAGCTCAAAAATTCCACCGGTTGCATACTTTTCCGCCAAGCTCAATCATGCTGCTCCTAAAAACACAAAATGGCAAAAGTATCACAAATACTTAAAACTTCCAACTAAACTAGACAAGAAAACAAATATAAAAGGACGAAATATAAAGTATAAAAATTGGTTCATCACGGTACCATAGTACCACTTGCCCATCTTCGAGGGGCTCTCTTAATTACAGTCAGTAACTATTGTTGCGTAAATACAGCATCTTAATGGACATTGCGAGTATGATGGATCAGATATATAACTCAGTGGTGGAGAAAAATGAGTAACGTTCAATCTTCCAAGAAAAATCATTTCAGCAGGAAAATAACGTAGAGCGTGCAATTTAATTCATATGAAAAATAGAGATTCATGCATTTAATTAGCGGACCAAATTATTGAGAAATTCGAATACAGTTTGAGACTTTAAGGTTGGGGTCCCCTATGTCCAATTTGTGCCACTAATACACGGCGAGATGAACGACAATTACTGCTTCTCTATGACGTAGATATTTGGAGATATAAACACTTGAGAGATAAAAACATTTAAAATACTTGCAAGAGAACAAGGTAATTATAAATAAACGGTTCACGTAAGGTCGTTCTTAACATGGATTATTTTAAACAATTGATGTAAAATTAAATCTTAATTAATTACTTGAAACAAAGTTTTGAAAAATAAAAGTTGATTTTAAGACCTAAAACATTAAAAAAAATTAAAAAAAAACGAATTTAATTAAAAATATTAAACAAATCGGCAAAGGTAAAATAAACTAAAATAAATGGTTTTGAAAATCAATTTGTAGGGTTTCGCCGTCACTTTAACAATTCTACGTAATTCTTCAATTACTTATGAATTTCTTATGCATACTTTGAAGGTTAGGTTTTCCTAAAGTATGTTCTACTTGAACCTCTAACCTAGAACGTATATCAAACATGCAATTTGTTCGAACGTTCGAATCGAAGGTGAACATGAAAGACTCAATAAGTGTTATGAAAACCCTTTAAAAAATCATGCAACTCTTAGAGCACTTTCAGCCCAACAAATATCCCTTAAGGGGATAGTTAATTTAATCCCCTTCCCTCCTCTCACACCCAAAAAAAAAAAAAAAAAAAACCACACTAGCCCGTCCAATTCATTGGGCTCTGGGGCCCAATTGCTGCTCACCCAGTGGATAATTGATTGGCCCAGCCTTCAGGGTAGTGATGCAAGGCTGATGTCACGGTGACGTCGGCCACTATCACTATTATAAAATATTATAAAAGATTAATATTTTTTAACAAACCATATCATTTACATTGATGGGGATGGGGTAGGCTTAGTCTCACAATGGGCTAGCAATAATGTGATTCAAATTTGTCTTTGCAAAGAATCAAGCCTAAGTACAAAATTATAAAAAATTAATTAAAAATACCAAAATAATATAAAAAATTATATTTCTTTTCTATAAATACCTAACTATGTTCTTTCACCTTACACCACATTTCAATATTTTCAAATACTTTCAATCAATCTTTTATTTTTATCCGAAATCAAAAATACTTTTATAAAAAAATATTAAAATACGAATCGCCTGGGCTATTTAGTTTAGGGGTGGAGATGCACTTGAGGTTCATCAAAGATAGTTAATATTCACTTGAGGGGATTGAATTGCCTATTGCCGAGGCTTTTTAGGGGTGGAAGTGCTCTTAAGACGTGGTATTCGTCCTAAGTGAACTTACCATGATTAACAACAAGAAGCCCTCGTCACTTTCAGGGAACCTTCTGACTAAAATTGCACAAATTACTTTTCTAAATATCCTAATGGTCGCAAATCACTAAGAGACTTAATAGTTTAAACACGATGATTAATATTATTATAAATAAATTGAAAGAAACTACATATTTTTGCTAAGACCCGTGACCTCTCCCTAGCAAAAGAAATCAGTTACAAATAATCATAAAACAAAATATTATTAAAAACATGGATAGAAAAACACCTTGAAAAAAAGAGTACAAATTCTCAAAGCCTAGCAAATTCTCCTAATTGATCCTCTCTAACCTAATGGCCAAATAGCCTTATTTATACTACTACAAGACAAAAACCTAACTAGAAAATGTCTTAGAATAAAACTAGTAAAAAAAAAAAAAACAAACAAACAAAACAAAACAAAAAACTAGCAAATAAAAGGTTTCCTATTTAAAGTCAAATTCGGACTTCACAGAAAAATAGACGTGGCAGACCAAATCAACTCTAATTTGGTCCAAAAAAGCCTCCTTTGAAAGCTTAAGACATCCCCAACAAATCTTCAGTAGGAACCTTCCTCAAAATTTGCCATCTTGAACTGGGTTATATTGGTGGTGTGGCGGTGGTAGCGATGGTTGCGGCAATACCATCGTGCAGTGAAAATGTGAGAACAAAATCCCACATCGGTGAGGGGTCAAACCATGCAAGGGCATATAAGAGAGTAGACAATTCCCCATATTGCCAATTAGCTTTATGGTGGAACCTTAACTTTCACACGTGCTCCACATCACCTAATTTATGTTGTTCATGTCTTAGACTTGAAAAATTTTCACACGTGAGGAGACATGTGAGAATGTGACGATAAAGTTCCACATCGGTGAGAGACCATGTATTAGGCTTGAAAATTTGCCACATGCGAGGAAATGTGTGAGAATGTGACGACAAAGTTTCACATCTGTGAGGGACCAAACCATGCAAGGACGTATAAGGAGTTGGACTATTTCCCATATTGCCAATTGGTTTTATGGTGGAACCCCCAACTTTCTTCATGTGAGAATGTGAGGACAAAGTCATCAAACCATGCAAGGACTGTAAGAGGTTGGGCTATTCTTTATATTGTCAATTGTTTTACAATAGAATCTCAATTTTCTTCATGGTACGCAATCTTAATTACAGTCAACGACTATTGCGGTGTAAAAATGGCATCTTAATGGATACCACAAGTATGATAGGTCAGATATAAAACTCAGTGGTGGAAAAAAAATGAGAAACGCCCAATCTTTCAAGAAAAATCATTTCACCAGGAAAATAACTTGAACCTCTAATACACGGCGAGATGAACAACGCTCACTGCTTCTCTATGATATATGATCATTTCAGGTAAATAATGGCATTTTGCTAGGTCAAATATGCATTTAAATTTTTGAGATAAATAACACTCACTACTTCTCTATTCTTAATTTGGAGTTGGGGCTTCGCAAGACTAGGCGCGTTTGACAACGTATTTAAAGTAACTAAATGTGATTTAAGATCAGCAAAGGAGCTTTTAACAACATTTGACCAAGAAGAAAAAGAAAAAAAAAACAACTACACTAACCGTAGTTGTGAGTTTTTTTTTTTTCAAAAAAAAAAACACTACTTAAAGTGATTTTAAAAAGAAGCACATGAAGCAACTAAAGTGTTTTCCAGGAAAAAGCACTTAGCATTTTTTAAAGTTTCCATGTGCTTCGGGCCTAATTAAGCTTATTATCTTTGTTGCTATCATCTCCCCAATCTTGAATTCTCTTTAGTAGATCCAATGAGCGGAGGTCGTCGTTAGTGGTTTCTTTAGTGGAAAATCTCTATTCGACGTCTTGAAGGGGTTGGAAATATTGCATTGTGCGGTTATGCATGTTCGCCAAATTCTCAGTCGGGATCTTGGAGGACCCCTCGACTTCTAATGTGCGGTTATGGGTTGTTTTCTAATGTTGCAAAAGCTGCTTTTCCATCTAATCAAGCATAATTTTTTAAATGTAGAGACTCAAGATCCTGCTATATATACGAAGACAGAAAAACATTGAGCTGCAGCAAGCCTTCTAACACAATGGCTCATGGCTTCCTTCTCTTAATCCTCTTATTCACGTCCATTATATCTACAAATATCCATGCGTGCAACCAAAATGAACGTAGCTCTCTCTTGTCCTTCAACCTCACTCTATCCTCTCCTCCTTTAAATTGGACTTCCGTTAACTGCTGTAGTTGGGAAGGCATCACTTGTAATCCGGAAAGTCGGGTCACCCATTTGCTCTTACCATCGAAAGGGCTCCACGGAGTTATTTTTACCTCATCTTCCTCACTTGGACACCTCACGCACCTCACCCACTTGAATCTCTCCCGCAATTCACTTCACGGTTCACTTGAAAATAAACTCTTCGAGTCCTTGGATTCTCTTGAGATTCTTGATTTGAGCTATAACCTTCTTTTTGGAGAGCTACCATTGTCTCTAACATCCAGAAACATCCGGACACTCGATTTGTCAAGCAATCGCTTCCATGGTCCAATTCCGTCTTCGTTCTTCATGCTTGCTTGGAATTTGACAAGTTTCAACGTCAGCAACAATGCCTTCTCCAGGTACATCCCATCCTCTATATGTCTCCATTCTAACCCCTTGATTAAAGTGTTGGATTTTTCCTCAAACCAATTCAGTGGCAACATTTACCGCGGTTTTGGGAGGTGTTCTGAGCTGCAGATTTTTCGTGCAGGTCACAATAGTCTCTCAGGGCTACTTCCAGAAGATATCTATAATGCTACCAAACTTGAAGAAGTTGCAGTACCTCAAAATTCACTATATGGAGGCATTAGTGAGAGAATTGTCAACCTCAGCAACCTCGCAATCCTTGATCTCTCTTTCAATCAACTGACCGGAGTACTCCCTCTCCGTTTGGGGAAGCTCTCCCAGTTAAAAATCATAACCCTCGATTTCAACGACCTACAAGGTCCATTGCCCCAATCTTTGATGAATTGCACTAGCCTTGTAGAACTACGTTTGGCACTAAATAACCTGGAAGGAGACATTACCAAGCTTAATTTCTCCAAACTTGTTCAACTTACTAAACTTGACCTGTATAGGAACAACTTTACTGGTAAGTTGCCAACAAGCCTTTACTCATGTAGATCCCTGAAAGCAATTCGATTAAGTAGAAATAATCTAGAGGGACAAATACAACCCGAGATTCTTTCGTTAAACTCTCTGTCCTTCCTCTCTCTTGCTTACATCCGATTGGAAAATGTCACGAGAGCAATGAAGATACTGATGCATTGCAAAAGTCTTCGAGTACTCCTCCTTACGCATGCCTTTAACGGTGAAGGAATGCCATCTGACGATGACATGGTTGGTTTTGATGGATTCCCAGATCTTCAATTTTTGAGCTTGGAGTTTTGTGATTTCACCGGTGGAATACCTGTATGGTTAGCAAAGCTAAAGAGTCTACAGATCTTGCTTCTGAATAATAACAAAATCACAGGGACAATCCCTAGCTGGTTGGGGACTGATCTACCAAGGCTTTTTATTATAAACTTGCATACGAACCTTCTTTCAGGTGAATTTCCGAAAGAACTTTGTAGAGTACCGCCGTTGGTACATGAACCTATTGCAGCTCAAGCAGGCCAAGATGATCTGGAATTGCCAATCTACGATACCGACTCGGCCGGGGCAGTATATGCCTATGGCAAATTGTCTAACTTTCCTCCATTGATAAGTCTTTCTTCCAACAACATTACCGGTAATATTCCGTCTGAGATCGGCCAACTGCAACTTCTCCGAGAGTTGGCTCTCGACGACAATAACTTCTCCGGCAACATTCCAGACCAAATGTCTAACCTTAAGAACTTAGAAGTTTTGAGTCTCTCCAAGAATCACTTGTGCGGGAAAATTCCATCGTCTCTGGCGAGCCTTAATTTCTTGAAGAGCTTTGATGTCTCGTACAATAATCTCGAAGGTCCAATCCCAACAAGCACTCAGCTCCAAAGCTTTGAAGCTTCTGCATTTGAGGGGAATCCAAAACTTTGCGGTGCACCGCTTCCAAACGAGTGTCGCATTGATGCGCATGATAAGAATAACCA
Source organism: Cotoneaster glaucophyllus (assembly GCA_036320875.1). NCBI lineage: Eukaryota > Viridiplantae > Streptophyta > Magnoliopsida > Rosales > Rosaceae > Cotoneaster > Cotoneaster glaucophyllus. Next base: position 26,981,036 of record CM070061.1, read on the forward strand.
AGATGATGAGGACGATGGGCATCAACTACCGTGGTTCTATATTTCCGCTGCGTTCGGGTTTATTTTCGGATTTTGGGGAGTATGTGGTTCTTTGATCGTAAAGAAGACATGGAGATATGCGTACTTTCAGTTCATAGACAATGTACAGGATAGGCTCCATGTCATGTTAGCAGTGCGCATGAATAGGATGAAACGATGGCTTAGCTAAATAGAGTTATTTGTTTTTTCTGGGTTACATTTGAGGGTTTCGAATATAAACCTCTGTTATGTATTTTATTTTATAATAAACGTCCCTATGCGATCGAAGTTATTGCTTTGTAAATGACTCGTTAATTGTAATTCGCAAATCCCTCTCATATCCCTCCCACATCTCCAATCCCCTCTAAATTGGTCTCGATTCCTTGAGACTTGGAAATTCCTCACCCCCAAACATAGCCAAAAGAAGTCAAAATTTTGATTCAGGGACCAAACTGAGAATCGGGTTACCAAATTGACAATGTAACAATGTCATTTTTCTAGCAAAATAACATCACCACCAAAATATGAAAAACAATGTGAGAGCATAGCATGCAAAAACAATCTACGAACTAATAGCAACACATAATCTTCAGAAAGGACTGCAAATTAACATGTTACATTTAACTAGGGGTGGGCGCGGTGCGGTTTGGTGCGGTTTCGAGTGAAACCACAACCAAAACCGAAACATTTTGCGGTGCGGTGCGGTGCGGTGCGGTGCGGTTTTGAAGCCAAAACCGCAATGAAACCAAACCATTTGGTTCGGTTCGGTGCGGTTTCAAACGGTTTCGGTTTGGTTTTTGAGAAAAAAATATACAATTTAAAATGTACACATATATATGCATAAAACGGTCTTCTTTTCCTTGTATATTAATTAATGAATATGCAACAAGGGATCAAAACTGCCAAAAAACAGAGGCAAAAAACAGAGGCCAAAAATGCAGTAAAACTGCAGAAAAAATGCAGTAAAACAGAGGCAAAAAACAGAGGCAAAAATGCAGCCAAACTGCATAAAAAACAGCAGTAAAACAACACCAAAAACTGCAGTAAAACAGAGGCAAAACTGCATCCAAACAGCAGTAAAACAACACCAAAAACTGCACAAAAAACAGCAGCAAAACAGCAACAAAACAGCATCAAAACTGCACCAAAAACTGCACCAAAAAACTGCACAAACTGCACCAAAAAACTGCACAAACTGCACCAAAAAACACAAACTGCACAGCACAACCACAAAACTGCACAAACTGCACAAAAACTGCACCAAAAACTGCACAAACTACACCAAAAAACTGCACAAACTGCACCAAAAAACACAAACTGCACAGCACAACCACAAAACTGCACAAACTGCACAAAAACTGCACAAACTGCACCAAAAACTGCACAAACTACACCAAAAAACTGCACAAACTGCACCAAAAAACACAAACTGCACAGCACAACCACAAAACTGCACAAAAACTGCACAAACTGCACCAAAAACTGCACCAAACCGCTGAAATAGCTATACATTGAAACTAATTAAAACTTTAACCTTTAAAATATAAAATGGTGCGGTTTCGGTTCGGTTTCGGTTTCGGTTCGGTTTTGAAAACCCAAAACCGAAACCAAAACCGTTTTGGTTGCCGCGGTTCGGTTTTGAAACCGAAACCGTTTCAAAACCGCAAAACCGAACCGTTCGGTGCGGTTCGATTCGATTCGTGTTTCGGTTTCGGTTTTCGGTTTCAAGTGCCCACCCCTACATTTAACAAGGATCCCCATGCAGTCTGCTCTCTGTCACTATGTGCACTACCTGAAAGAACTCATACTGCGCACCAAAGTAATGACACAACTAATCGCACAAGATATGACCTTGAAAGTGTAATCATATTCGGATAAAAGGCAACCAGGTTCCGACCACAGCAATATGCCAAACGAAATATCATTCAAGACCAGAAACATTGAAACCTACAGCCCATCTTGAGCAACCTCCTCGTTTATCTACAACATGCCTACAAGACTCATCATACCGTAACTAGCCTCAAGCTTAGTAACGATTTGGACCAGGATTGAATCCAGCATCCCTGTCTGGAGTGTAGTTATTCTGGTATTGTCATGGACCATTCCGTCATGCATTAGAAGGCAGAGCCATGTTGTTTGATGGCACCCCTCCCGGATTTATTGGAAGGCATCTGATTGTAGTTGTTGGGTGGCATCTGATAATAGTTGTTGGGAGGCGCCTGATTGTAATTGTTCGGTGGCCCAAAATTCCAGTTGTTGCTTGGATGGGGATTATTGTTGTTGTTTGGTGGAGCCATGTTGGTAGGCAGCATTGGAGCCCTGTTGGGGGGTGGAGGACCTATGTTGGCAGGTCCAGGTCCTGAGTTTGACCCAGCTTGATTGGGCACAGGAGATGAACGGGTATTCTGAAAATCACGACTCTGCATATTTTCCCTTCTCCTTTCAAAGTTCGTTGATCTGTGAAAGTTACGAGGTCTTTCATTACGCCTGTTTCTCTCATTTGCTCGACTATTGTTTCTTAGCAAGAAGAAAAGGAGAGACTGAGACAGAAAAAAAAAAACAAAAAAACAAGAAAAGCACAAGCCAACAAAGGGAGGATACCATGGAACAAAGGCAGGAAACATAGTTCAGGTACATGGAAACTTAGTGGAAATGTTTGTTGGATTTTAAACTTCGATACATTTGGTTGATCTGAAGTTTTGATCTTTCATATAAAGCCAAGACATGTGAGCGAATCAAGCAGATAACAATAGCAGTGTTGTTTGTTCGCGTCTTACTGCATTCTACTCTTTATTCTTAATAGCTCGATAGAAAGACTTGAATAGGTGGTCAAGTTGCTGCTCAACAGGACATAACCATGTCACATATCTCATCTTTGGAGAAACTGGATCTAGAGCTTGTAAAGAGAGAAAATTCGAAAAGAAGTTTTGTTCGCAGACCAGATCAGAGATGCCAAAAACGGAAAAATGGAACTAGCTATGGTAACCTCATCCTCTTAAGGCAGCGAATGAAAAACCAGAGGAGTGTGCTTAAGTTTGTGCATTCCTAGGCGCAGATGAAATAGTGTATGGAGGGTAACTTTTCTTCTTTCATAATTTACTTTTAAACATACAATTTGCTTGTTTTTGTTGTAGATTAATGTCAGTTTTCTGGTGGCAACGAAGAGTTCATCAAGCTGCAATGCAATATTTTCAAGAGGAAAAAGTGAGTTCGGTGAACTGTCATTGCTGGAAATTACATCTCACCTTCACACGCATGGTATATCTGGCTTCCCTGCCCCCAGTATCCGACTTGCCTCTTTTAACATTGATCAGAAGCCGTGCGGGTGTAGGCGATGGCTTTTATTTTTCAGATGTGGTAATGGATTTTATTTTTCAGATGTGGTTTCTCTTTTCCATTTTGGTCACAATTTTATTGATCTGCAAGGTTGTGCTGTGGATGCAAAATATAAAACAGAACCGTAGTCTATTTTCTCCAAGATAAATTGGAGAGCAGCATGACCATATATTTTCTTTTCTTTTCATAAGGTCGTAGACTTCTTTCTGCAGCTGAACTGGGTTATAGTTGTTGTGTGTTGCAGTGGTGGTGGGGCTGTGGTAGTGATGGTGGCGATGGTATGATAGGGAAATTACCACCTGTAAAACAAGGTTAAACTATAGAAAATTCTTACAAGAGAATAAGTCTTAGAAGTATAGAATGGCTCAAGTAAGGTCGATTTCCTCATGGACTGATATAAACAATTTACGAGTTTTCAGATTATTTAACTTAATTAACTCTAAGAACTACACTAATTTGACAAAGCTAAATACGTGACATAAACAAATATCTAAAATGAGAATTGACTTATAGAAATTTGAACCAACTAAACAAAATACCTAGAGTTTGACCTTTACCAACAACACTCATACGTAGCTCTTCCAATTACTCAAGTATCGGGAACACACATGCTTTGAAGGTTGTGTTTTTCTTGTGCAGTTTTACTTGTGACATTACTTTAGTCTAAAGTAGGGGGAAAAGGAACTGTAGATGCCATTAATTCTTTGCCACTCGATTTCATTCTATTTACAACAATACCAGCCAAATGAGGCTGGATTGGGAGGGTAATTCTCAAAAGTTCAGAGGGTACTTTTGTACGTATGATTTAACACGAAGCCACTCGATTTCATGTTATTTACAACAAAACCATAAGATCTGGCTGGGTTGGGAAGGTAATTCTTAAAAGTTAGGGGGTAACTTTACTGCATTACCTCTCGGCTCACACCAGTCTCCAATGGCGAAACACAAGGAGATCAGAAGTCCGTTTCGAAACCCAACCCCTTCGAGACCAAATCACCAAAACCCGGCAGAGCTGACGCCAATCACAACCATGAGACGGCGGCGACGGCGAAGAAGAAAACGAATAAATTAGGCCCGAACGCTGTCGCCATGAAGCACCAGGTCCCCCTAAAACCCAACCCGTTCGAGACCATTTGGTCCCGGAGGAAATTCGACATTCTCGGCAAAAAGCGCAAAGGCGAAGAGCGCCGAGTTGGCCTCTCCCGCTCTCGCGCCATTGAAAAGGTACTGATTTGCGTCACTTCCCTTCTGAATTTACTTGAAATTTTGTAATTTTATTGATTTATTTATGTTTTGGTGGCTCAGAGGAAGAACACGTTGCTGAAGGAGTACGAGCTTCGGTCTTTGTCGACAAACGAATTGGGGAGCATAATGACGAGCTCAATGAGTTCGATAAGGCCATTCGGCGTGCGCAGCGCGAGCATCAAGTAAGCTCATTTTCTGAATTTTTGCCCATTGTTTGGGGTCAGCTTTATTTTCTGTTTGGTTCCCAGGAAAATATAGGGAAATAGTAAACAGTTGTAGTTCATCGCACAAGGCTTACCTCATTAAAATGTTCATATCTAACACATGATATCTAAATTTCCTTTCTTTTTGTCAAGCTTTCTACGCAACTATAAACTCTATTTCAGAACTATATTCAGTTTAATTTATGGAATCATGGGTAATTTATTAATGTGTTTTGTTTCTCATTTTGTTTTCTTTTTTTTTTCTCTTCATTTTCATGAATAATTAAAGACGAACAAGAAAAGCAAATGTAACTTATCAGATGGAGAAGAAGATGACTTTGAATTTCAAAGTCTTGGTGCATTATCTGAAAGGAATGATTTTGAGGATGATGTGCTGCCTGCTGATGACGACGATGGCACAGAAACCACTCAAACTAAGAGTATGTGTAGAGATACTTCCATCTGTGTTGTTTGTTTATCAGACAGCAATCACTTGGTAATCCACGACTTGAATCAATTGACTATTTTTCTGAATTTTTTTTTACTTTTTGTTGAATCTGGATTTTTTTTTTCAGTGATCAAATATCTGGATTTGTTTTGGTTTGTGAGATTTGTGTGTTTTGAAACGATTAGATTTTTTTTTTTACTGCATTTGTATTTTGGTTTTTGTTTTGTGTTGAAAGTTACTGGTTCGATATGCTTCCATGGTCAATTTGATTTGTATAAGTTTGATTGATAAGGATTGTGATGGATTTGCTGCTTCATCTGTGTTGATAAATTTGAAGATCCCCATTTTGTTTTACTAATCTATACGTTTTTAGTTACCAGTTATTTTGAGAATATATACTGCTTTCAGTATTGTTGTTTCATCTTAGGATCGTGTCTGGTAATTCATATGGCTCATTGTTTCTTAACAGTGATTGTTTGTTGTTAGTGATAACACAATATGTTACCCTACCAGTTGATTGACTCCTAGGATTGATCCTTTGAAATAAATTGATTTTTTTTTATGTTGCTGATTTATGGTTAGAGTTTGGCATGGTTTTATTTCGAACTTTGGGTGTTGGTTTAGTTAAAAATATTTTGTTTGTGTGTAGCTAAGTTACAGTGGGAGAGATGATAGTGGAAATCCTTTTGATTGTGGTAAGCCTTTCTTTCTCTCTCCAGATTTTTTCCTTTATTGTGGAATGATTTCATATCATCTGCGCACATTGAGATTGTTCCGTAGACACGGAACTCTTTTTTTTTTTGCATGCTGTGTTTGCTTTGTACTTTCGGCCAACGTTTTGATTATGAAATGAAAGATTATGCCTTGGTCCAGTTATTTTTTTTTTAATTCGATCTTTTATGTAGACATTGGGTTGCGAATTATATGTTGTTTGCGAAATTGCAGATTGATGTGTTAGTTTCTTTGTATTGGAAGGTGAAAGTTGGGAACTTGAGTTGAGTTGAGGCTTGAAAGAAAGGCTTGGGACTTATCATATACTTTTTGTTTGCATTCGAAATGAGTTTGAATGTAAGGTTTAGGGTATTAGTTTTCAGAAAAACTGAGTAATCATACTGGTAGATTGGAGGTGTTCTTTAAGAAGTATCTGGCTGACACGGTCATTTAGTTTGTAATGTACTCATTCGTTCTTCGTGTTGATCTGTTAAGTACACGTCCTTAATATCTACTAATTTTAATCATGTGCATCTTAATTTTCGAGATACATCCTCCGAATCCATAATTTGCACACAAGGGTTGACAGGTTGGAGGGAGAGGATCGCTAGGATTTTTGACTTGGGTGCGGGTGGGTCACCAAAGTAGCGGGTCAGGTGCTAATAGCTGCTCAAATAGGCTGTTAGATTATGATTTTTTTTTTTTGGCATTTTGTGATTGGGATCTAATTGCAGGTTTCGTGTTGCATGTCTCCATCTTTAGATGTTAATTATTTGATGCACACACACTTATAATCTTTTTAATACCATGTTAGAATGTGAACGTCCAGCTAAAAAACAGTAACAAGCATAAGTTGACAGTTGATCGTTTAAACTTATCTGCAAGCCTTTTTACTTTACAGATTTGTAGTTCATGCTCTTAACAGTTGGCAATGTATTTGGCAGTTTTTAAACGTGGAGTAAATCTCCGTGTTTGAAATCTCACACTTGACCTGATTGGAGCCTAAGGTTTACAACTATGTTATCTTTTCTTCGTTTGTGTAGTCTCATGCCTAAAAACCCCAATATATGCAACAGGGCTGTTAAAATTGAGCGGATTTTTTTTCAGATTCCAATTTTAGTTGGTTTCTGTAAAGATTGTAATGGTTTCCTGTTTTTAAACTCTGAAAATTTTACTTGGTTTGTTTTTAATTTTTAGTTGGTTTCTCTCATCAAAAATATGTCTTTCAGTGTCTGTCCTCTGTGTGTTGTTAGTTTGGGCTGTTTCTGGATTCTTAAATTGTGGTCTTAATGTCGTTTTTAGCTTTGAATTAAGTTGGAACTGCTAATTTAAGTAGAGTGTTATATGCTTCCGTTACAAACCAGTTTATCATTTTCATAGAAAATAACTTCAATGAGGAGCGAACATGAAGCTGAGCTGACAGATTTGCGGCTTCAGCATGAAGATGAGTGTGAGAAGATTGGATCTTCAAAAGTCTAAAGTACATATCTACCATTAAATAATTGATATTTTTGTACCT